>OX457026.1:44100216-44181583 GCA_949752745.1 Protula sp. h YS-2021 | reverse complement strand
CGTGCAAAATTCAAGTAGGGCAACAGCAGTAGTGGCCCTCCAGGTCTTCCGAATGTGATTGAAAGAGTTTTGTGAGTACAGCTTTGAATTGAAGATTGAATGTAAAGGTTATTCCTGGCCGCTACATGGTCTCTTTAAGCGTAGTTGGCATTTTGATTTCACGTGAAGTTGTCAGTCTCTGTCGTGCGAATCCGCAGTGGTTTAGAGTTTGCAAAACAAATGCAATCCAGGGTGTCCAGCTTTGATGTGCTGCTCATTTCGCTTATGTAGTTAGAATGTGATACATTTTCAGAAAATGTTCCCGTAGCAGCAAGGGGAAGGCGTGAGACAGAAGACAGGGACACTTTTGAATGTAGTCCGGGAAGCGATACCGTTATTACGGGCGTTGGTGCCCTTTTACAAAAGTTTGCTAGCAAGTCAAAGAAAGAGGGGGCAGCTACACATTTTAGTAACACAAAACTGGCTGAAGATGCGAAATTGGGTGCTACAGAGTCGTTTGAGGGCAAATTACTTGGTAAGTGTTTTTTTTTTAACTATTGAAGCATAAGATGTTCTGTTGCCCAGCTGTGTTTAAAGTGGTCACCTCGTGTGTTGCTTATTTTTGTTTTTAGGGTTTGCAACTGCAGCCCATTTCGCTGTTCCAAATAATTTTGTGTTTGCGCCCACGAAAAATGCTCGGAAAGAAACTAAAATATGACTTAAATTCAAAATCCTTTTAACTTTTTTAGGAGTGGTGAAACCTGTACCTCAACCAGTCAAGATCTTTGAGTTGTCCCACAAGACGGAAGGTACTTACACGGTCCAACCAGGGAATACCTACCTTGCAAATGCAATGGGTAAGTCGTATTTAGCTTTGTTATCAATTAAAATACAGCGCTTTTCGCCTTGCACTTTAATCAACAAGGTAACTCAGAGTTATTTATTGGCTTTGTTTCTTTCTCATTTTAGATGTGTTATCAAGTAAGTTGAACATAAAAAAAGTGTGCAGTGCATCTGGTTTCGCGTATATCACATAAATGCATTTACCATTTGCTTGTGTAACTCTCATGTCTGTCATTTTGTTTTGTTGTAGAAGCTGCCGGACTTGTTTGCAGGATGGTACAGAGGCCTGGAGGGGCAGATGCGGAGGTATTTGCGGGACAGGAAATTGCGACATGTGTTGTGAGGGATGTGGTAGAAGGACTGAAACCTGAAGGCATAACTTTTTCCCACATTGAACCCAGGTCTTCACTGCAAACAGTAGATACAAGTGCTATTTTGGGTAGGTTTTACGTATTTCATTTTTTTTTTAGCTGTATGCTTTAATACAATATAATACATTTTACGGTATGGTTGTAAACTGATGAGGACGTCAAGCAAGCGAAACCATCCAGGTTAAGTGCAAGTCTAAAACATAGCAATATCGCGTTTCGCATGTTGAGTGTGTTTTATATGGAAAAGATATTTAGAAATGCATTTTGTTTTTATTTCTTTTGTTTCAGCAGATGTCTTGGCCAAAGCAAGTGATGAGGGGGAGGGGCAGGAGCAAACTAGCCATGAACTTTGTCAGCCACAAGCTACAACAGCACAAGAGCAAAACTTTTTTCCAAATTTATCATTTTCTGAGATGTTGCGTGATGACGCCGAACCTGATCCTGAATTTCTAGAGCACTTGACGACCTGTAGTGCACCCGTAACATCTCGGCAGCGGCCTATTCCATCAACAGCTGTAAGGGAGGAGGACCTTATGCAAGAGCAACAGCACCATATCTTGGAAAGGTTTTGCGCGCTGACAGAAGAAACAAAAGGTGGTAAGTAAAATAGTTTTTATGCGATGTCCATTTCGCTGGTATTGAGCATTTGTGCAGTGGTAAAGTGTAGTGGTCAGAAAAATATCAATACCGTTAAACGAAGACATTATTGCTGGCGAGACCGCCCCCACACCCAAACGGCTTGTTTCACAAAATCGCAGGACGTAATATTGGTGTTAGTAGGGAGCTATTGCTATCGGTCTGTCCGTTCGTCTGTCCGTAAATTTTTTTGTCTGGGCGATATCTCAAAAACTATTTATCGGAGCTTCACGAAACTTTACAGGAAGAAAGTATATATAGTGTAAATGTGCAAACACCTGTCCGCCGCTTCATCCGTTGCACCTTGTATGTTGTTTTTATCCGGACGGTATTTCAAAAGAGTAACTGGACCACAGTGATGTAGCTGTTATTGGCTGAAGGCTCTGCATCTCCGATGCCTATGTTTATTATTATTCAAAATTCAGTTCGTTTCACTGCAACATGTCGATACACCAGAATGAAGAAAGTGTACTTGGTGTAATTAGGGAGCTATGATGGGTTGCAACCTTCCCTCTCCTCCCCTCACCCCGCCCCTTTCTCAAAGAAAAAAAAATAGATTGAACTCAGTTTCAGCGCTCACCTCTTGGTACCCTTAATCTGGAGTCTGCTGTGGTTTTTTTTCAAAATTCAGTTCGTTTCACTGCAATATGTTGATACACCAGAATCAAAAATGTGTACTTGGTGTAATTAGGGGGCTACGATGGGTTGCAACCTTCCCTCTCCCCCCCCCCCCCCTCACCCCGCCCCTTTCTCAAAGAAAAAAAAATAGATTGAACTCAGTTTCAGCGCTCACCTCTTGGTACCCTTAATCTGGAGTCTGCTGTGGTTTTTTTTTTCAAAATTCAGTTCGTTTCACTGCAATATGTTGATACACCAGAATCAAAAATGTGTACTTGGTGTAATTAGGGGGCTACGATGGGTTGCAACCTTCCCTCTCCCCCCCTCACCCCGCCCCTTTCTCAAAGAAAAAAAAATAGATTGAACTCAGTTTCAGCGCTCACCTCTTGGTACCCTTAATCTGGAGTCTGCTGTGGTTTTTTTTTTCAAAATTCAGTTCGTTTCACTGCAATATGTTGATACACCGGAATCAAAAATGTGTACTTGGTGTAATTAGGGGGCTACGATGGGTTGCAACTTTCCCTTCCCCCCCCCGCTCACCCCGCCCCTTTCTCAAAGAAAAAAAAATAGATTGAACTCAGTTTCAGCGCTCACCTCTTGGTACCCTTAATCTGGAGTCTGCTGTGGTTTTTTTTTCAAAATTCAGTTCGTTTCACTGCAATATGTTGATACACCAGAATCAAAAATGTGTACTTGGTGTAATTAGGGGGCTATGGTGGGTTGCAACCTTCTCCCCCCCCTCACCCCGCCCCTTTCTCAAAGAAAAAAAAAGATAGATTGAACTCAGTTTCAGCACTCGCCACTTGGTGCCCTAAATCTGGAGTCTGCTGTGGTTTTTTTTTTTTTTAAATTCGGTCCGTTTCACTGCGACATGTTGATACACAACAATGTTTATTTTTTAACCAAAAAGTGCGATATGAGGTTTAGCATTTGCAGTTAATGTTATTAACAAATTGAAGTAACCAGCTCATGATGCAAACATATGAGAGGGGGTTACATTCGCTGTGGTATGGTAGTATTTTGTCCTACTTGTGTAAAAATGACTTGCTTTGCATTTGCCATGATTTCTTTGTCTGAATTTCAGTGCTATTTTAGGTTAATATATTTATTGCAGAGGCGGGAAAAGATTGTGATCCTGAGGTGTTCGAGGTGTCCCTAAGAGAGGTCATTCCGTTAGAACCGAATGTTGAACAACACGTCTCAGATTCATCGGTATTAAGTTCTCCCGTACCAATGGCTCAGATAGAAAACAGTTCTCCCGTATCAGTGGCCCAGATAGAAAAGCCAAAGAGTTTCTCACTGCGAATTCGCCCTAAACAGAAAAGGCTACAGCCCCAGTCCGATGAAAGCTCTTCCGTCGATCGTGACCATGATTCAGACTACGTACCCACTCCAAAAAAGAAAAGGCTCTCAGGAAAAAAACATAAATTTAGTTCAAGTAGCAGTGATGAGGAGTCTGATGAAGCCCCTATCACATCAACTCCACGAAAGGCAGCGAAAGCAACGGTTCGCAGACCAGCAGTGAAAAGTAGCCAGAGATCAGGTGCAAAAGCAATAGTTCGCAGACCAGCAGTGAAAAGTAGCCAGAGATCAGGTGGCAAACACAGTCAATTGAAAGCCTCATCGGCGCCAGAGAAAGACAAAAGAGGGAGACAGAAATATCTTACAAAGTCGGAGTTACAGCCCAAGTCCGTCAGAAGCTCTGGCCACGCTCATGATGGTGATTCAGACTCCGTACCCACTGCGAAAAAGAAAAGGTTACCAGGAAAAAAACATACATTTACTACAAGTAGCAGTGAGTCTAATGAAACCCCTGTCACAACTCCAGGAAAAGCGGCGAAAGCAACGGTTCGCAGATCAGTGAAAAGTAGCGAGATCTCAGGCGACGAACACGGTCAGATGGAGGACCCATCGGTGCCTGTTGGAGAAAAAGACACAACAGAGGGACCGATGTTTAGTTCAAGTACCGACAGATCCGAATCTACGCCCGTCACATCGACCCCAATGAAATCACGTCGCAAGTCAGCGAAACGAACGGTTTCAACACCATCAGCTTTAAGAAGCGAAACCTCGGATACAGAACCAGCTACTGCAATTGAATCTTCAACGGTAGCAACTGCGGATAGTGATTTCGATCTACCAAGACTGGACCCAGCCAGTAAAAAAAAGCATTGTTGTTTCTTCTGTCACAAATTGATTGCACGTGTAGCCGAACATTGCACAGGCGTCCATCGAAACGAAGACGAAATAAAAGTTATAAAAGAAATCAAAGACAAGCGTTGTCGTGCATTGGAATGGGATAGAATTCGAAAATTGGGAGATTATTGGTACAACAAACAGGCCAAAAAGAAAGGGTTGAAAGACTTAATTGTCAAATACCGAAACACCATGAGGAAGAGGGAGAAAGCGACTGAAGAAAAAGAGTACCTGTTGTGTCCATACTGCAAGGCAATGATAACGAAAGAAAACTTCGCACGTCATCAAAGGAGGGAATGTAAGCAAAATGCAGATCGACGGGAAAAAGGAGAGAAAATTGATACGCCCGAAAAAACTACGCGAAAACGACTTGTTCCTGAGGCAAGAGCTAAAATGATGCAAGTGGACACCAAGTCTGAATCTGTTAAAAAGGCTTTGGCACGCATGCACCCGTGTCATACGACGGAGATCATAAAGAACGACAAGTTGCTGCTAGAGCTGATGGAATTTTTATCCGATAAACATGGTCATATGTCGAAGGCGCAAAGTATGATAACACAACCCGTCATAGCTTTGGCAAAGTTACTTAAGCTGTGTCGCGAGAAATATCCCGATGTTTTCGTAAGCAGTGAAGACCTAGTCCACCCTGGCCACTACAGGCTAATGGAGAGCGTTATTAAAATGTCCCAGGACGAAGGACCAGCATCACAAGAAGAATTCAGCCATCCATCGGCGGTTATGAGATTAGGAGGAACTCTAAGAACCCTTGCAACCGAATACGAGATGCATTGCCTACGAAATGGAGACTACTCGAAAAACAAGATTGCCTCTGTGTTCCATTCTGTGCTCGATCGTTATTACACATGTTTGTCCAGACGAGCTAACTTCCTGCTAAAGCGACGAAAATTTAACAAGAGAAAAATTCTGCCAATGTTTCAAGACATTGACAAGTTTTTCCAACACATATCGAACAGAATGAAGGTACTTCATACGAAACCGGCGAAAGAAGACATCTATAGGGAAGTCGTGGTGTATACCCTCGCACAGGTGATAATGTTCAACAGAAAACGCAGTGGTGAGGTCGAAAGGTTGCTATTGAAGGATTTAACTGACGGTCTGAAAATTTCATCAGAGCCAGATCCCGAATATCTAGCGGGAATGCAGGAATTCGAAAAGCAGTTGGCAAGCAAATTGATCAGGATTGAGTTCTTGGGGAAATGCTCTAGACGAATATCGGTGCTGTTAACAAACGATATGCACGAAAACATCAAGCTGCTGCTGAAGCTACGCGAAAAGTACGTCCACAAGAACTCGGTTTATGTCTTTGCACGTCCCGGAAATTATAACACACCGATGGAGGGGCACGTCGCGGTAAAAAAGGTAGCAGTGGAAGCAGGCCTTACCGACTTGAACATTTTTAATTCAACAAACATGCGAAAACACCTTGCAACGATGTCGCAAGTGTTAAACTTGCCGCACGTAGAGCAGGACTTTTTGGCAAATTTCATGGGTCACGACATAAGGGTTCATAGGGATTACTACAGATTACCGGTCGACATTGTCGAAAAGAGTAAAGTGGCACAGGTCCTCATTGCCATAAACAGTGGGAAGCCAAGGGAACCATACCAACAAACGGGCTACGAAGCGTTGCCGGATGTGGAAATTGGCGAGGTGACTGCACAGGGTGGACCAACGGAAAGTAGGTTTATGTTGCACTTTACGTGCAAAATGTACTTCAAAATTTGTAAGAAAATTTGAAAAGTATAGTTAGCTGACTTTGTAACAGGGAGATGTTAAAAAACCCAAAAAATGTTTTAAGATGTGTGTGTTTCAGTACGTTTATTTTCCTACTTTTTTCGACCCCGTTCCCATGTATGTTTTACAGCTGAGAAGATTTGAAGTAACACACAGTTCAGTTTGGCGCGAAAATGACGTGTATATGTAATTGGGAGTTAATTTGATACCCGTCTATGCTGTTCGCAGGTGATGTTGAAGAATCAGACGGAGAGGGAGAAGTGGACGTCATAAGAGAGACGGAGCAACGACTGCTGGGTAAGAAACCTATTAATCGGATTTCGCTTGAATTGTGCGTAAACAGTCAGGAGTAAAGTTGTGTAAGATGATAAAGGGGTGATATTTGTAATGACTATTTCATTAAACGTTTTTTTTTTATTATTTTTTTTTAAACATTGTTCAGAATGTAATTATCATTTACAAGGCTGTACAAAACATGAGACAGTAGTAATAAAATGTGTGACCTTTGAATTTCGCAGGTTTTTGGTACTGCTGCAACTCCGCCAATGTTATTTATAACAAAGTGGCATTTTTTTATGTTTTTACAGGCGATCAAGCAACTCGTCCCCACTTCAGTGAAGTTGAAGTGGCTCTCATGAAGACCATATTCAAGAAAGAATTACACCACAGAGGTAGTCTTCCAACGTTAGATGAAGTGGAGGATCGAGTTCGAGACGAGGAAATGTTACTGGGTCGTTCTGTGAGAGAAATCTTCAATTTCCTGAAAGCGCAGAAGAAAAAAAGTACCAAAGCAAAAAAACAACAAACAGCAGCTCCTTCCGCTCCTGCTCCACCGACCGCTGATGCTTCAGACGATAGTTCAGGTACAAGCATACAAGCAAAAATATTAAAGAAAGATGTACTTCACATTTCGCATGGAGTGAGAGACTAAGAAAATTTTAGTGTAGATGAATATTTAACATTGTTTTTAATTGTATGTTGTTGACCCTTCACTATGTATAATTAATTTCTCTTGCATATAAGCAAAAACATTGCATTTAGACGTGTTCATTTATGTTTTTCTTTCAGACGAGGTGGAATATGAAATTCCTTTGCCTGTCACCTCAGTATCATCACTTATGAAAAAGAAACGGAAGAAATCCGGTCACAGCCGCAGGTCAGAGAGTCCCAAGAAAACTAAAGGTAGGATTTAACAGAAAGCATTCGGTTCACATAAATTTTAGGTGGTACATTTCGCGTGGTTCTGTTAATAGCGTTGCGAAAACTATATTGAATGTAACGTGTGCTTTCGCAAGAATTGACAGTTCATTGCACTTACATTTTATAATCTCGCCTTATCTTTTGCAATGCTCGACACTTAATGTAAACTCACAAATTTATTTTGCTAGATACACATGTTTTACACTTGTGCAAATTATTTTACAGGTTCGAGTAGGCCGTGGACAACAGAGGAAAAAGAGGCGGTGCATAAACATTTCCAAGGCCACATTGACCGATACAAGCCGCCAACGATGAAAGAAATCAAGTCCTGCCTTTCAGAGGAAAGTGATATTTTAGGACACAGGAACAAAGTTCAGTTGCGGGCATACCTTTCAAATTTGTACAAGAGAAATAGAAAGGCGGAAGAAGCTTCAGATCCGTTTAAAAAATAAGAAAATATTTTGGGGACATTTCGCTGTGATATCATGTTTGTGGTATTCTGTTTTGGTTTACACAAGTGCGGGGAGTTTTCTTTTTAACTGTCAGTTCGAAAGTTCTCTGTTCGGAGTGACCAATTTCAAAGTTTATGAACGTTGTGAGATTGGGTAGTACGAGTAAATAATATGTGACAGAGTCTCAAAACTTGCAAATTTTGCTGATGTTTCTGTGAGTAAGAACATTTTGGTGTTCGCACATTTCGCATGGTTGTGTACGTACATTTGGCATGTCAATTCGAAAGCTTTAACTGTGTTAATTGCAGGCAACTTTTCTCACACCAAGTGTGACTTTGATACGTACAAAACCATGCGAAATGTGCGAACACCAAAATGTTCTAATTCACAAACATCGGCAAAATTTATTTTAATTTGTAAGGGAGGGGGGCTGTGCTGTGACGTTCAAGTCTTACCTTGGCACGGGGTTCGTGTGTGGGACTAACTGTGTAACTCGAGTGGGAAGGGAAAAATGTTGAAGACGCAAAGCGCACGGTAGCGGAGTAGAAAGGATAAATATACACTTCCTTCGTTGCTATTCATTGTATAACATGTTTTTTATGCTTATGTTTCTGTCGTTGCATTTTCTGGCGGTGAAACGTGATGTCTTCCATGGTGTTAGTAATGTCAGTGTTTTCATGGTAACACTGGACGTAGTGTTGTAAGTCGGCATCGGGGGCCATCGGTTGTGGCGTTATTACTTAAACTCGTGCGGTTGGTTTAAACAAAGCACTTGCTAGGTAGACAGGAAAAGGTGTATTGACAAACATACTCATTTAATATTGGGGGTGGGTGGGTGGGATTGGTGGTAGGGGATTGTCGATTTATCAAGAGCTTTCAAAAATTACGGGGCAGGTTTTTTCGTTTTCCAGTATTAAGTCAGGACACCTGTCTTTATGAAATCATGCTGTTTGACCCAGCGAGTATTTGTTTTAATTTGTTTTTAGTTTCGCTGTCAGAAAGCGTACTTGTTAGAAATGAAAGTAAGGGAGGGGGGCTGTGCGGTGACGTTCAAGTCTTACCTTGGCACGGGGTTCGTGTGTGGGACTAACTGTGTAACTCGAGTGGGAAGGGAAAAATGTTGAAGACGCAAAGCGCACGGTAGCGAAGTAGAAAGGATAAATATACACTTCCTTCGTTGCTATTCATTGTATAACATGTTTTTTATGCTTATGTTTCTGTCGTTGCATTTTCTGGCGGTGAAACGTGATGTCTTCCATGGTGTTAGTAATGTCAGTGTTTTCATGGTAACATGAAGCTTCAGATCCGTTTAAAAAAAAGACGCTATTTCGGGACCATTTCGCTGTGATGTCATGTTTGTGGTATTCCGTTTTGGTTTACACAAGTGGGGGGAGTTTTTTTTGTATCAGTTTTTCCATGCAGTTCACTGTTCTTATACGAAGTGACCGACTTCATATTTATGAACGTCACGGGTCTGAGTAGTACGGGCAATTTTCATATAACGGGGTCTCAAAACCTGCCAAATTTGCCGAGGTATTAAGAAGTGTTTTGGTTCGTACATTTCGCATGGTTATGTGCGGTCGCGTATCAGGTTTCAGAGTGTTATTTGTATTTGATTTTTCTCGTTTACAGTGACAAACTGTAAATTTATGAAAGTGGCGTTGATGGATAGTACGGATAAGTTTCATGTGACAGGGTCACAAAAGGTGCAAAGTTTGCCGATGTATTTAAAAAAGAAATACTTGCGTCGTAGATTTCGCGTGGTTGCACTGCATTTCGCATGGTTGTAGATGTGTGCGTACATTTCGCTTGTCAGTTCGAAAGCATTAGCTGTGTTATTTGCAGTTCACTGCTCCTATAAGAAGTGGCCGACTTTAAATTTATGAGCGTTGCGAGATGATGTAGTACGAGAAAATGATATGTGGCAGGGTCTCAAAACTTTACAAATTTTGCTGATGTTTCTGTGAGTAAGAACATTTTGGTGTTCGCACATTTCGCATGGTTGTGTACGTACATTTGGCATGTCAATTCGAAAGCTTTAACTGTGTTAATTGCAGGCAACTTTTCTCACACCAAGTGTGACTTTGATACGTACAAAACCATGCGAAATGTGCGAACACCAAAATGTTCTAATTCACAGAAACATCGGCAAAATTTTCGAAGTTTGAGACCCTGTTACATACATGGTTGTGGACGTACATTTCGCATGTGATATTTTAGGACACAGGAACAAAGTTCAGTTGCGGGCATACCTTTCAAAATTTTACAAGAAAAATAAAAAGGCGGATGAAGCTTCAGATCCATTTAAAAAAAAAATAAACTGTTTTGGGGACATTTCGCGGTGATGTCATTTTTGTGGGATTCTGTTTTGGTTTACACAAGTGGGAGGAGTTTTTTTTTTTGTATCAGTTTTTTTTCCATGCAGTTCACTGTTCTTAATCGAAGTGACCGACTTCTAATTTATGAACGTCACGGGT
Source organism: Protula sp. h YS-2021 (assembly GCA_949752745.1). Lineage (NCBI taxonomy): Eukaryota > Metazoa > Annelida > Polychaeta > Sabellida > Serpulidae > Protula > Protula sp. h YS-2021. The sequence goes on along the minus strand of OX457026.1, from coordinate 44,171,056 downwards.
CTGGGTAGTACGGGCAATTTTCATGTAACGGGGTCTCAAAACCTGCCAAATTTGCCGAGGTATTAAGAAGTGTTTTGGTTCGTACATTTCGCATGGTTATGTGCGTTCGCGTATCAGGTTTCAGTGTGTTATTTGCATTTGATTTTTCTTGTATAAAGTGACAGACTGTAAATTTGTGAAAGTGGCGGTGATGGATAGTACGGATAAGTTTCATGTGACAGGGTCACAAAAGCTGCCAATTTTGCCGATGTATTTAAAAAATAAATACTTGCGTCGTAGATTTCGCGTGGTTGCACTACATTTCGCATGGTTGTAGATGTGTGCGTGCATTTCGCTTGTCAGTTCGAAAGTATTAGCTGTGTTATTTGCATTTCACTGCTCCTATAAGAAGTGGCCGACTTTAAATTTATGAGCGTTGCGAGACGATGTAGTACGAGAAAATGATATGTGGCAGGGTCTCAGAACTTGCACATTTTGCTGATGTTTCTGTGAGTAAGAACATTTTGGTGTTCGCACATTTCGCATAATTGTGTACGTAAATTTCGCTTGTCAATTCGAAAGCTTTAGCTGCATTATTTGCAGTCCATTTTTCTCACACCAAGTGGCCGAATTAAGTACGTACAAAACCATGCGAAATGTGCGAACACCAAAATGTTCTAATTCATAGAAGCATCGGCAACATTTTTGAAGTTTGAAACCCTGTTACATACATGGTTTTGGACGTACATTTAGCATGTGATATTTTAGGACACAGGGACAAAGTTCAGTTGCGGGCATACCTTTCAAATTTTCACAAGAAAAATAAAAAGGCGGATGAAGCTTCAAATCCGTTAAAAAAATAAACTGTTTTGGGGACATTTCGCGGTGATGTCATGTTCGTGGGATTCTGTTTTGGTTTACACAAGTGTGGGGAATTTTTTTTTTTTTTTTGTATCATTTTTTCCATGCAGTTCACTGTTCTTATACGAAGTGACCGACTTTTAATTTATGAACGTCACGGTTCTGGGTAGTACGGGCAATTTTCATGTAACGGGGTCTCAAAACCTGCCAAATTTGCCGAGGTATTAAGAAGTGTTTTTGTTTCGTACATTTCGCATGGTTATGTGCGTTCGCGTATCAAGTTTCAGTGTGTTATTTGCATTTGATTTTTCTTGTATAAAGTGACAGTCTGTAAATTTATGAAAGTGGCGGTGATGGGTAGTACGGATAAGTTTCATGTGACAGGTGACAAAAGCTGCCAAGTTTGCCTATGTATTTAAAAAAAATAAATACTTGCGTCGCAGATTTCGCGTGGTTGCATTACATTTCGCATGGTTGTGTATGAGCGTACATTTCGTTTGTCAGTTCGAAAGTTCTCTGTTCGGAGTGACCAATTTCAAAGTTTATGAACGTTACGAGATTGGGTAGTACGAGCAAAAGGTATGTGACAGAGCCTCAAAACTTGGAAATTTTGCCGATATTGCCGTGATTAAGAAAATTTCGGTGTTCGCACATTTCGCATGGTTGTGTGCGTACATTTCGCATGTCAGTTTGAAAGTTTTAATTGTGTTATTTGCAGTTCACTTTTCTCATACTAAGTCACCTACTTTAGTACGTACACAACCATGCAAAATGTGCGAACACCAAAATGTGCTTATTTACAGAAACATCGGCAAAATTGTCAAAAGTTTGAGACCGTGTCACATGCATGGTTGTTATACGTTCATTTCGCATGATTGTGTATAAACGTGCATTTCGCTTGTCAGTTTTACCTGTTATTTGCAGTTCACTGTTCTTATACGAAGTGACCGACTTTAAATTTATGAACGTCGCGAGAAGGGCGTACGCGCAAACGTGACATTGTCTCAAAACTTGGAAAATTTGCCGATGTTTCCGTGATTAAAAAATTTTGGTGTTCGCACATTTCGCATGATTTTGTACGTACATTTCGCATGTCAGTTTGAAAGTTTTAATTGTGTTATTTTCAGTTAATTTTTCTCATACGAAGTCACCGACATTAACTTTATGAACGTCACGAGAGGGGTAGTACACCCAAGTTGTGTTGCATGGTCTCTAAACTTGCAAATTTTGTGCATGGTTGTGTACGTACATTTCGCAAGTTAGTTTGAAAGTTTCTGCTGTGTATTTTGTTTTCTTTAGGAAGCTTTTATGTGGTTTATATCTCATTGCCTCACGTTTTTTTCGGCCTATCATTAAATTTTAAGTAGTGTACATAACACTGAGCTTGAAAATCAGATAGAGTTGGTTATTTACACAAGACGGTTATATCAGTGAAGGATTTTGTTGTATTATTTTTCCTGTATTTTGGTTATATTTTAAAAGAGTTTTGGTTTTAAACATTCATCTGTATAAATCTGTATTTTGTTTTTAAACAATTCATCTGTATAATATAAATCTATGTTTTTAAACATTCATCTGTTTTAATATCTTTTGTGCTGCTCTTCAATATTTTGTAAATCTTCAATTAATGTTAAATAGTTTATGTATAGAAATGAAAGAAAATAAATATTACATTGGGATTATGTAATAAATAAAATAAAAGGTGTAAATAAAAGAAAACAAACTCTACGCTTGTTTGGCTTTTATTTAGTGTTTCCCTAATACTCTTTTACAGAAAGCACGTGGCCTTTGTTTATAAACAAAATCGGTTTGTTTACATTTTTTACACAGTCTCGATTCACATCAAACTTATAGTTGCAGATATCAAAAAATGGTGTAAAATATGCAAATTATGTAAACAAAATATTCTGTTTCGCAGGGTTCATGCTTTGTTAAATTTCTCTTAATCTGTTGTCTTTTATATATTTTCGCTTTCGGAATTGAATGTAAAAAAAATCTACCGAGATTTTCATATACAACTTATGTCTGAAAAGTCCCTAATAACGAAGTTAGATTTTTGGCGTACATTTCGCGAGTTGGAGAAGAAATCGCGATTCGTCGTTTGTTTCCCGACATACCTGTATATGTGTGTGTGTGTGTGTGTGTGTGCATCCTGTGATTAATATATATATATATATATATATATATATATATATATATATATATTTAGAGAGAGAGAGAGAGAGAGAGAGAGAGAGTGAGGGAGAGAGAGATCCAAACTTGGACGATGTAGGCTTGATACTGTACATCAAATAGCGCATAGGAAAAGCACGACTACTCCAAAAAATGCAGCAGAAACACACAAAAAAAAAACACACACACACACACGATATGTAAAACTTGAAGGACGATAAGGGAAAAGAAATCTAACACACCAACCTCCCACACCCCCTCTTAACAACCACCATCACCATCCAATATTTGTTGCATTTGGGCAATTAATGTCGATGAAATGTACCAAAAGCCTCTATAAATAATGTCACACTGAGATAAAGAGAGAAAAGGTGTTTTTGACTTCCTTCAATGCTTGGGATCGTAAACGATATGATAACATTGTGAACATCACGTTAGCGAGAGCGAGAGAGAGAGAGAGAGAGAGAGAGAGAGAGAGAGAGAGAGAGAGAGAGAGAGAGATTTCCGAGTCAGTACAGCATAGAAAAGGACTTACTTACAATGACAGCAATATGATATATATGTAGCCGTCTCTGAATTATAGAGAAGTGCGATAATAAAATAATACGCACATCCCCCGCCAATTTCCGGTTTGGGTCTCGAAAGTGACATGGAGGTCAAGGACACCGGAAGTTATACCTTACGCATCGTCGTATAGGGGGTAGAGGTCGAAAATGAGGTCAAAATTGCTCTATCTCTTATCGTTTTCGAGATAAAGGCCAACTTCCGGTTTGGGGTTCGAACGTGACCTGGAGGTCAAGGACACCGGAAGTTATACCTTACGTATCGTCGTATAGGGGGTGGAGGTCGAAAATGTGGTCAGAATTGCTCTATCTCTTTCCGTTTTTGAGATAACTCATTGTTTTTCTTAAATAACGTTTTTCGCGATTTCAAGGTCATGGTCAAGGTCAAGGTCAAAAATTTTTATCGGTCGCTTTAGATCATATCGCTCTTTATATATGTGCCAAGTTTGGCTTTTCTAGCTTCAACGGCCTTGCAGTAATTGTTTAAAAACCGTTTGACCTTTTTTGCGATTTGACCTTGACCAGTTATCAGGTGCACCACTTCTGATTATCCTCCATCCAAGTGCCAGGTTTGGTTGGTCTAACTCCAGCTGTCTTGGAGGTTTTCGAGATAACTCATTGTTTTTCATAAATAACGTTTTTCGCAATTTCAAGGTCATGGTCAAAAATTTTTATCGGTTGCTTCAGATCACATTGCTTTTTATATATGTACCAAGTTTGGCTTTTCTAGCTTCAACGGCCTTGCAGTAATTGCCTGAAAACCGTTTGACCTTTTTCGCGATTTGACCTTGACCAGTAAGATCAAGGTCAAAAATTTCTATCAGGTGCACCACTTCAGATGACCCTCCATACATGTGCCAAGTTTGGTTGGTCTAGCTTCAGCGGTCTCGGAGGAGATGTCTGGAAACCGATTCGGCGGAAGAAGAAAAAAAATAAAAAAAAAAGCGAGAAAAAAAAAGAAAAAATAGGTGAAGAATTCGAGGCAATCCATCCCCATTTGGCATTTTCAATGCCAAGTGGGAATAAACATGCGCACTGGTTCGAAATGCGAACTGGGCATTAGCGCAACTTGAATAACATGAGCACTATTCAAAATAAGAACTGTGCATCAGCACAACTGAAATAAACAAGTGCACTGGTCCAGAATAAGAACCGCGCATCAACCCAAGTTAAAGAAATGGAGGGCATTGGTTCGAAATGGGAACCACGCGCCAACGCAAGTTAAATAAACATTTGCACTGGTCCAAAATAAGCACCGCGCATCAACCCAAGTTAAAGAAATGGAGGGCATTGGTTCGAAATGGGAACCACGCGCCAACGCAAGTTAAATAAACATTTGCACTGGTCCAAAATAAGCACCGCGCATCAACCCAAGTTGAATAAACATGCGCACTGGTCCAAAATGGGAACCGCGCATGAATGCAAGTTAAATGAACATGGAAACTGGCCCGAAATGCGAACCGCGCATCAACGCAACCTAAGGAAACTTGTGCACTTGTCCAAAATAAGTACCGCTATCAATGCAAGTTAAATAAACATTGCGCACTGGCCCGAAATAAGAAGCGCATATCAACACAAGGTAAATAAACATGCGCACTGATCCGAAATAAGAATCGCACATCAACACAAGGCAAATAAACATGCGCACTGATCCGAAATAAGAAGCGCACATCAACGCAAGTTAAATAAACATGTGCACTGTTCCTAAATGAGTGCCGGGCATCAACGCAAATTAAATAAACATGCGTACTTGTCGGAATAAGAACCGCGCATCGTGGCAAGTTACATAGATATGCGCACTGGTCCGAAATGCGAGCGTTGTTCGAAGGTATCTATAACAGACTATTCAGTCTATCAGAGATGCACAAAATCTGTTTCCCCTTTTTCTGGGGAACAAATCTTTGTATGCATTTATCGGTGTATGTTCTGGTCCGGTGCTAAATTAATTATTGAGCTAGCTCTTTGCCGTCTCATCTTTTGAAGCACGATTTTTCAGGGAAATTCCCTTTCTCATGCACGCTGGAATTGAGCTTATTGCTTTTCGTAAGCTGGGACTTTGTCCTTCTACAAACTTGTTAGTTTACTGTTTACGTCTGATCGCATTATGAATATGCTTATAGGGGGGCCACCATGCAATCTGGCCTATGAAAACTGCATGTTAGTTTTTTTGTATCATTTCTTCGTTCGCGGACCTCTAGGCATATAATAAACCTCCTTATATGATATTTACACAAGTTAACCTTTGAACCGTAATTTACCTGAACGTCCAGAAACGATTCGCACGTGTCTAATTAAGTGTCTAGACTATGACTTGCGTGTATTCTCGTCGCTGCCATATTGCAATTTATGGTTTGTACTGATTTTACCCACTTTTTTAACCCTACCGACTTTGTCGGACTGGGTTAGTCGTATAGGGGTGTATGTGCGTACGTTAAACTTTTTCTTTTAAAATGCTTCTCCTACAGTTTTGCTCCAATCGTTTTGATAATACGCAGGAATGTTTCCTGGGTGGTCCCCCACCTGGCTTTTACTTTTTGGACGATTGACGAAAAACTGACAAAATGGCAGCACTTTTTGTGCCCGTTTTAACCCATTTTTAAAATGCTACTCCTCCTACAGTTTTACACCAATCGTTTAGATGCTACGCAGGGATGTTTCCCAGGGGTTCGCCGACTGGGCTAGTATTTGTTTTCGCGGTTCGCCAAAAACTGCCGAAATGGCGGAACTTTGAAGTTTGGAAAAACTGGAATAAATGGTAGTAAATAACTGAATTGTCAAACCATTCATTTCTCTTAGTCTTTTTCAAATAGTTATAAAATTTTAATCGAAGGTGTTTTAGGTGCTTTTCCACCTGGACTTTGCATTTTTTTGCAAATGACAAAAACGCCGAAATGGTGGAATTTAAAAAATTTGTTAAAATTGTGTAAATTTCGGTAAATACGTGAATCGTCAAAACCCAACCTTTCCAACATCCCTTTTCGGGTAGCTTCCAAATTCGATTACCGGTAAATGCATTTTACATAGTTCTTGAAGTTGTTTTAACCCAATCTACTTCTTTTTTTTCTTGATGTTTTTTTTTCTCCATTGAATCTTTTCAATAGTACGCGTGAACGTTCGTGGGCAGCTCTTCATGTTCCTGGACGTGCTTGTGTTTTTTTCTTTTTGTTTTTTTTTCTGAGATTTACCCGGGAAAACTCGTTTTTGTGTATTAAAATTAAGAAAACCTTATGTTCAGAAACAAAGTTCTTTATTTCTTGGCCTAACAGTATTGGTTTCAGAGTTTTTCTCTGTTTCCTTGTTTGGTAACTCGGCTGGGTCATGTCCTTGGACATGCTTGTTATACAGTTCCCTTGGATTTAAAATCCAACGATGACAGGGAATCAACATAATAGAAATAAAACAAATCTTGTTGATGTTATTGTGAAACAGTAGGCTGTTGCATTGCGTGTAGCTTCATGTGTTAATGTCATTCAAATATGGCAGATAGTACTCTGGAAAGAATAACAAATTCTGTTGATGTTTGTAATTGCATTTCGCATGTGGCAAATGGTACTCCTGAGTGAATGACAAGAGTGAGTACATGTCAGTAATATTCATGTCAGAGTAATTGGCATTGTATGCGCTTATGGTTTGATGTGTTATTTAACTGACTAGAAGCATGGATTTGTGAAAAAAATCAAATTGAAATTTTTTTGGGATGCAAAATTAGCTCGGTTTAACCGATTACCAGTTAAGCCGAATTTTTACAAAGGAAACATAGAGAAAAAAACGTCGGGACTACGAAATCCCTTCGGTTTAACCGATCATTCAGTTTAACCGATCTCGGCTTAAATGGGGCCTGCTGTATAATGTGCAAAAAAATTATAACAGCATTATTAAGGCAAGAAGTGACTGTGTATTGACTCTGACTGTTAAGGTTTGTTCAGAGCTGCTGTGCCGAGTGGCGCGTCGACCGGCATCTATGAGGCCCTTGAGATGAGGGACAAGGACCCAAAAGCTTACCATGGCAAAGGAGTTTCCCAAGCCGTCAACAACGTCAACAATGTTATAGCGCCTGCCCTGGTGGGAAAGGTAACGGCCCCTAAATGTAACCTGCACCAGATACTGGTAAAAACTTTACATGCTGCCGCCCGGTTCAACGGCTGTCTCTTTTCCGGCCATTGGCATAGCGAGCCCTGTGGAGAAGCCTTCCCCTATCATAAGGTTCCGTCCGGCAAAGACCGGCATCTGGCCGCATACATGCCCAGACTATATTTCCGAACCTTTAGGTCGAAGTGTTTTGGAATTTTGCACACAGATAGAGCACATATTGAAGGTGTGCAGCGTTATGTTTATTCGGATTAACGAAAAGTGGTCAGTATTTAGTAGCCAGTTTTCAAATCGCTTCTTCTCCCACAATTTGACCGGATACCTTTATAAATTTGTACCAATTTTCATCAACCGGGTTTAACAATATGACAACCATTTTTTGGCGACCATGCAAGCCTATTGATAGGTAATGTACTAGATATCGGCTGGTCACAATGCCCCTGGACTTTCTTGTTTTTATGATTCGTCAAATATTGGCGAAAAGTTTGGAGAAAAAACTTTTTTTTCGTAAACTGTCTCCAGGAAAACAGTCTTACTCTCTTGAAATTTTAAATGAGAGTAGTATACGTTACTTTTTAGACCAGCCGACTTTGTCGGGCTGGTCTGATCACATCAATAGAGGGGCATCCGTCGTTTGTATGTACAGATGTACGTGTGTAAACTTATACTTAAAGTGCTTCTTCTCCTTCAGTTTTGATGGGATTCTTTTCAAATTTTGTACGAATATTCTCTGGGAAGGCGTCTCTTTAAAAATCATTTTTTTGGCGATACGCCAAAAATTGGCCAAATGGGGGCATTTAAAATTTTTTGGTTGTCAATTTTCAAAATGCTTCTCCCAGAATTTTCGTCGGATTCCTTTCCAATTTTGTACGATTGTTCTCGAAGTAGGCCTTTCTTGAGAAATTACTCTTTTCACACAATTTTGATTATATTTTTTCTTCATATTTTGCTTTGAAAATATATGTTTTTTTTTAGCCATCTGCCAAGTGGGGGACATTTTTATAAAACCCGACTTTTGTCGGACTGGGTTAGTCGTGTCACTATAGGGGGCTTGAATGTATGTGCGTATGTTAAACCATGTCTATAAAATGCTACTACTCCTACAGTTTTGCTCCAATCGTTTTGATATTGCACAGGAATGTTCCCTAGGTGGTCCCCCACCTCGCTATTACTTTTTTTGACGATTGACGAAAAACTGACAAAATGGCAGCACTTTTTGTGCCCGTTTTAACTCTTTTTAAAATGCTACTCCTCCTACAGTTTTACACCAATCGTTTAGATGTTACGCAGGGATGTTCCCCAGGGGTTCTCCTACTAGGCTATTATTTTTTTTCGCGGTTCGCCAAAAACTGCCGAAATGGCGGAACTCGGAAGTTTGGCAAAAACTGCAATAAATGTTAGTAAATAATTGAATTTCTGTCTTTTTCAAATAATTATAAAATTTTAATCGAAAGTTTCTCAGGTGCTTCTCTACCTAGACTTTGCTTTTTTTTTTCACAAAAAATGCCGAAATGGTGGAATTTAAAAATTTTGTAAAATTTTGTTGAAGTTGGTAAAGACGTGAATCGTCAAAACCAAACGTTTCCAACAGCCCTTTCGGGTAGCTTCCACCCGGGAAAACTCGTTTTTGTGTATTAAAATTATGAAAAAGTTACGTTCAGAAAGAAAGTTCTTCATTTTTTGACCTAATAGTATTCGTTTCAGAGTTTTTCTCTTTCTTTGTTTGGTAACTCGGCTGGGTTATGTCCTTGGACATGCTTGTTAGCCCAGCTTACGTTACACGTCCTTGGACAAACTTGCACAATGTGACTACCACTTTTTGGCAACCAGAGAAGCCTATTCATAGATTCATTAGATCTCGGCTGGTCACAATGTCCCTGGACATTCTTGTAATTGTATGTCATAAATCTTGACATCAGCATTGGGCGTTATCCATGGACAATCTTGTTTTTAAATTTGACCAACAGATAAAGCAGAAATTGAAAATCAGCAAAATAACTTTCTCAAATACATAAGTTAGCTTTTGTCGAAATTGTGAAATGCAAAACTGTTGGAATTGTCAAAAACGTGATGAAAGGGCAGTATGTAGTATGTAGTATGGTACTTTGGCACGGATTTCACAGGTCATTCGCGCTTCAAGGGGCATCGTGGGTGTCTGAGGCTCCAGTGACAGGTTCCCATAGGTATGAATGTTTACAATTGATATTTCAGGATTGCAATCTAAATTAAAAAAAAAATGATATTCATTTATCAAGCCTCACTTTATTTTATAGGATTTAAACTTGGCTGACCAAGCGGCAATTGACAAGATGATGTTTGAATTAGACGGGACAGAGAACAAGTCCAAGCTTGGTGCCAACGCCATCCTGGGAGTGTCTCTCGCCGTCTGCAAGGCCGGGGCGGCCCAAAAGGTGAGGCGTGAGGGGCTCTGTCCACAGAGTGATCACTGTCCACCTGAAACCGGGAAGCAACAACTACAGAACACTTCCCGTTAAATTGAGAAAAAAAAATAAAAAAGAGGGAAGTTAACGCATAAAAGTGTAGTTCATACACGTGGCTGCTGTAAACACAAAGTACTATAACCTACTTTGGTGCGAGTTGTAGGCAGTAGTAGGTACGAGTGTATGGCGAGGTATGGCATAATTGCTTATAAGTCACTTGGCAGTTTATAACTTCATGTTGGATTTTATGTGAATCTAAAATAAACTTGCTGTCAAAAGTAAGATTATATATTGCGGACCATCAAGGTCTTCAATAGCGTAGAAGCAAAATGTGAAGTCGTGCTTGAGGCGTTGTTAGACCAGCCGACTACGTCGGGCTGGTCTTATCACAACAATAGAAGGGCATCCGTCGTCTGTAGGTACGTATGTAAACTTTTACTAAAATGCTTCTTCTCCTTCAGTTTTGATCAGATTCCTCTCAAATTTTGTAGAATGTTCTATAGGCAGGTCTCTCTAATTTTTTTGGCGATCTACCAAAAATTGGCTAAATGGGGGGCATTTAAAATTTTTTGGTTGCCAGTTTTCAAAATGCTTCTCCCACAATTTTGATCAGATTTTATTCAAATTTTGTAGAATGTGCCCTTGGTAGGCATATTTTGAAAAATTACTTATTTTGGCGATCTGCCAAAAATTAGCCAAATGGGGGGCATTTTTTAATTCTTTGGTGCCTAATTTTCAAAATGCTTCTTCCTCCAGAATTATGATCGGATTTCTTTCCAATTTTGAACATTTGTTCTCTAGGTAGGCCTCTCTTGAACAGTAAATTTTTTGGTAATTCACTAAATGGCTAAAAGGAGGGCATTTAAAACATAGTCCTCCCTTGAAAATGCACTTTTTGCGATCCGCCAAAAATTGGCCAAGTGGAGGGCATTTTTTAATTTTTTGGCGTCAGATTTTCAAACTGCTTCTTCTCTCACAATTTTGATTGAATTCTTTTCTAATTTTGCACGATTTTTTTTGTGATCTGCCAAAAATTGGCCAAGTGGGGTATTTATAATTTTATGGTTGCTAATTTTCAAAATGCTTCTTATCACACAATTTGATCAGATTTTCTTTAAATTTTGTCCTAACCTTCTTCAGGAAAGCCTGTCTTCCAATGTTACTTTTTGTTAGCGGCCGCCAAAAATTGACCAAATGGGAGGCATTTCGTTTCATTTTTTTGGTGTCTAATTTTCAAAATGGTTTTTCTCCCATAATTTTGATCGGATTCCTTTTCAGTTTTGAACATTTTTTTCTCTAGGTAGGCCTCTCTTGAACAATTACTTTTTTTGGTGATCCGCTAAATTCCTAAATGGAGGGCATTCAAAATGCTTCTTCTCGAACAATTTTGATCAGATTTTCTTCAAATTTCGTACGAATCTTCTTAACATAGTCTTCCCTTGAAAATATACTTTTTTTTGGCGATCCCCCAAAATTGGCCAAATGGGTGGCATTTTAACCCAGTCGACTTTGTCGGACTGAGTTAGTCGTATCACTATAGGGGGCGCGATGTATGTGCGTATGTTAAACATTTTCTTTAAAATGCTACTCCTCCAACAATGTTACTCCAATCGTTGTGATATTACGCAGGAATGTTCCCTGGGTGGTCCCCCACCTGGCCATTACTTTTTTTTGACGATTGACGAAAAACTGACAAAATGGCCGCACTTTTTGTGCCCGTTTTGACCCATTTTTAAAATGCTACTCCTCCTACAGGTTTACACCAATCGTTTAGATATTACGCAGGGATATTCCCCAGGGTTCGCCTACTAGGCTATTATTTTTTTCGCGGTTCGCCAAAAACCGCCGAAATGGCGGAACTTGGCAAAAACTGGAATAAATGGTAGTAAATTACTGAACTTCTCTCAGTCTTTTTCAAATAGTTATAAAATTTTAATCGAAAGTTTCTTAGGGACTTCTCCACATGGACTTTGCTTTTTTTTTGCAAATGACAGAAAAAAAAATGCCGTAATTGTGGAATTTTAAAAATATGGTAAAATTCTGTAAATGTCGGTAAATACGTGAATCGTCAAAACCCAACCTCTCCAACATCCCTTTTCTGGTAGCTTCCAAATTCGAATTAAATGCATTTTACATACTTCATTTTTTAGCCTTACAGTATTCGTTTCCGAGTTTTTCTCTCTTCCTTGTTAGCCGAACTTACGTTACACGTAGGCTGGGGTATTCCTATCGGTCTGCGGATGGCGTCCGTTAGTTAGTTAGTTGTTTATTTAGTAAACTTTGTTTCAAAATGGATCTCTTCCTACAATTTTTATCAGATGTCATTTATTTTTGGTGTTAGGCATCCCTAAGGTGTCATGCATACGGCTTTTGCTTTTCTAGTCGATCGGGTGATTTTGGGGGAATTTTTAAAGAAAAAACTTTAAAATGTATCTCCTCCTATATTTTTGATCCGATGTCATTTATTTTTGATATGAGGCACCCCTAAAGGGTCGTGCATACGACTTGTGCTTTTTTAGTCGATCGGACAATTTTTGTATTTTTTTGGAATTTTTTAAGCAAAAATTTCAAAAATAATTCAGACTGCATCTACTCGTACAATTTTGATTCGATGTCATTTATTTTTGGTGTGAGGCATCCCTAAGCGGTCGTGCATACGGCTTGTGCTTTTTAGTCGATCGGACAATTTTTTTGTATTTTTAAGGAGTTTTTAAAGAAAAAAAAAACTTCAAAATGCATTTCTCCCTACAGTTTTGAACCGATGTTTTTTTTTCTTTTTTTTTTTTTTCTTTTCTTTTTTTTTTTTTTTATTGAGTTGAGGCATCCCTAAGGGGTTGAGCATACGGCTTGCGCCTTTTTAGTCGATCCGACAATTTCTGTATTTTTGGGGAATTTTTGAAGAAAAACTTCAAAATGCATTTCCTCCTACAGTTTTTATCCGATTTCATTTATTTTTGGTATGAAGCATCATTAGGTAGGCCGGGCAAACGGCTTGTGTTATTTGACTCGACTTGGAAATTTTTGATTTCGGGGGGGGGGGGGGGGTGAATCTTTGATGAAAATACCCCAAAATGCATCTTCGCCTGCAGTTTTGATCAGACATCATTTATTTTGGGGCTGAGGCATGCTTAGGGTGTCGTGAATACGGCCTGTGCTTTTCGAGTCGATCAGGGAATTTTTGGGGAATTTTTGTAGAAAGAAATTCAAAATGCATTTCCTCCTACAGTTTTTATCAGATTTCATTTATTTGCGCACTGGTGCAAAAATGCAAACCGCGCGTCAACTCGAGTCAAATAAACATGCACATTGGTGCGAAATAATAACCGTGCATCAACTCAAGTTAAATAAACATGCGCACTGGTCGGAAATGCGAACTGAGCAACAGCGAAAATTAAATAAACATGGGCTCTGGTCCGAAATGCCAAGCGCGCATCAACGCAAGTTAAACAAACATGCGCACTGGTCTAAAATAAGAACCGCGCATCTAGGCAAATTAAATAAATATGCGAACTGGTCCGAAAAGTGAAAGACGCATCAACACAAGCTAAAGAAAAACATGCGCACTGGTACGAAATGCGAACCGCGAATCGGCGCAAGTTAAATAAACATGCGCATTGGTCTGAAATGCTACCCTCGCATCAACGCAAGTTAAGTAAACATGCGCATTAGTCCAAAGTAAAAACCGCGCATCAACGCAAGTTAAATGAACGTGTGCACTGGTTCGAATTGCGAACCGCACAGCAATGCATGTTAAATAAACATGGGCATTGGTTCGCACTGGACTACCCAGTCAACCAATGATACACAAGATCTGTTTCCCATTTTTCTGGGAATCAAATGTTTGTATGCATTTATCAATCTCTGTTCTGGTCCATTGCTGAATTAACTATTTAGCTAGCTCTTCTTTTGAAGCCCAATTTTTCAAGGAAATTCCCTTGTTCATGCACGCTGGAATTGGTCATCGCTTTTCGTAAGCTAGGACTTTGTCCTTGGACAAACTTGTACAATGTGACTACCATTTTTGGCAACCGTACAAGCTTATTCATACAGTCAATAGATCTCGGCTGGTCACAATGTTCCTGGACATTCTTGCCATGAAGTACTCCTTCGATGAAGAGAAAATACCAGTTGAAGTAAAATGTAATGAAATGAGAGGATCAATAGTTCCGTGTCACCTTTCTCAAGATTTTAACAAAATACACCAAACCGGCAGATGGCCACTTTATAACTCTCTTCCTCGCCCTGCCTGACCTGTCTTTTTCATCCTCCGTCCTGCATTCTCCAGTTCTGCACTTACAATACATGGTCTTCCTGTTTTTATACCAGAGTGTGCCGTTGTACAGACACATAGCAGATCTGGCGGGAAATTCTCAACTGATTTTGCCTGTCCCCGCCTTTAATATCATAAACGGCGGCTCTCACGCGGGCAATAGGCTGGCGATGCAGGAGTTCATGATTCTCCCCACCGGTAAGTATGGCACATCACCTGGAAAAGCAGCCCTGCTACATTCAGCTTCTGAGGTTGTGAGTATGCTGCATCATCGGGAACCGGACAAAGTACCATCGGACAAAATACCACCGGACATAATACCACTAAAGAAATGAAAACTTAGACAAAATACCACCAAAGATATCTTTTTATTATACAGCGTAACAACGCAGACTCGGTGCGTCAAGTCATGCAAGAAGCTCAAATAAGACGCGAAACGGAGACGGCTTAGGGATTATAAGAGATACATACTCACGTGGCTCAACATGCAGCGTAACAACCCAGACAGGGTGGCGTCCAGTCATCGCGGAAAAGGACTCAACATAAGACGCATGACTGAGGCGGCTTAGTCATTATAAAAATCAGATGCAGTAGGTCGCAGAGAATAAGAGCAAATACTCCGTTATGTCATTATTGATAAGGGATTACCATAGCGCGAGACTTTTCGCATATATTACATTTGGACACTAAAATGAGCAGAATTTAAACAAATATCAACAGCAATAAACCACTACAATAAACTAAGTAGGATCTACAAAAAATGGAAATAATTACCTCCTAAAAGGACGGGCTAAAGCTTTGCCATAATGAACATATGTATCTCAAGTAGAACGCAAAAAAAGACTGGATCAGATGGAGCTGCTGCAAGAAGAATCGGGTGAAATGCGGTGGCGCCGTAACGACCAACGTCAATGTTAAAGACCACTCTCACGAGCCTGACGAAAATGCTATTGCATACGCTAAATTGCGGTGGTATTTTGTCCTAGTTTTCATTTCCTTGGTGGTATTATGTCCCGTGATATTTTGTCCGGTGGTAGTGTGTCCGGTGGTATTTTGTCCTACACCCGCATCATCGTATCTTGGCATACTTGTTGAAGATGTAAGAGAAGGTTCAGCGTTTGAAGGTGCCACACAACTGAGATATTATTCTGCAAAGTAAATTTTGTTTGTACAAATGTTCATAATATCAAGGGAGAGTCAGGTAGAAAATAGCCATCATATTTCCTTAAATAAAAGGTGACATTCACGAAAATATTTCAGTGAGAAATTGTGCGATAGGACATTACAGAAGTTCAACGTTCGTTTAAAAACGAATGACCGTGAACAAATAAAGTGTACAGGGTCATGTTAAGATATGAAGAAAACTGTTAAAACTGCTGGTTTGTTCTTTTCGTCAAGTTGGACAATTGTATCAAATAAACTGTTCAGTGGTGTAGTTCAGTTGTCACCCCAGCTTAAGCAACGGCAAAGGTATGTGCGTTATGTGCGTTGCATATGTTCATTGCGTGTCGGTTTGACAGGCAATATTGGGATTATACCTTGGGTTGGTTGGAATTGCATTTTGGGCAACACGAGACCTTAAAGAACGTCAAAATGTGACAACTGTAACTGCAGAACGAAACGTCGGATTAACGTCAAACTTGGTGGAGCAATACCTCGGTTAGGCCCGATGGTTCGTAATGTATTTGGTGTATGTAGCGCAACTAGACATTGTAAACAGGATAACTCGCGAACTAGTCAGAACAGCTTCAAACGTGGTGGGATTATGCCTTTGGTGGGTCCGCCGTTTGGGAGTGCATTGTGCGTTACAGCTATTCGCGATTAGCACCTACAGCTATTAGCGTGTTTTCATTTGGCTGCCAAACTGTTTCATATGTGTGGGTTGCAATGTTTGTGCATCACCTTGAACAAGATTTAACTTTTAAAATGGGTCATCTAATACATTGTGTTATGGGATTGTTGCTTAATAGGTCCAAAATAGTTTATATGTCTCACCCTAAGGGGACATATACAGCATTTGGTGTGTCCGTCCGTCTGTCCGCAGTGAGTTCTTATGAAATTAATGAGTCCATTTTTCGCAAAACATACATACATTTTGGGGGTACATGTCTAGATGATGCCCGCGTTATTTTTTTTTCGTTCCTTCAAAAATCCTAGTTCTGAACATGGTGGGGAGGGGGGATTTCGTGCATTTTTTTTTTTCACTTTGGCAGGCTAAATCTCCATTTCGTTCGATAAGGCTCAGACGTTGAAAGAAGAACACACATATAGCGCAAATGTATACTGCAGTTTTTCTTCATTTCCGTTGAAAATGTATTTTTGGCGATTTTTTAAATTTCTGATTTTTAAGTTTTTTGGCCATATTGTTGCGATATCTCCGAAACAGTTTGTTGGATTAGGCTGAAACGTGGCAAGAAGAACTCACATATAGTGCAAATGTTTACTGTGGAGTTTTTCTTCATTTTCTGTAAAAATGTATTTTTGGCGATTTTTAATTTTTTTTGGCCCGCCAATATTGTACTTTTAGGCAAGGAATTTTTTCCACGTGACTGATTTGGGGGCGGGGAAGACGAATCCCGGACAAAACGGCGACGGCCAGAACGGCGACGGCCAAAACGGAGAAGGCCAAAACGGCGATGGCCAAAACGGCGACAAGTGCATCCCTGGACAAAACGGCGACGTAGATTAATAATTTAATGTTGAAAATCAAAATACAAAGAATAGTGTTGCCAGATAAATCAATTCATTTCTACTTGAAGATAAGTATAATCTGAACCAATATTTAAATTTTAAGGGCAAAATAAAATGGATGATTTAACACCTATTTTCTCTATATTCATAAGTGCAATTATGTGATAATCCATCGTGTGGTGGGGGGGGGGGGGGGGGGGAGTAATTAAGAACATTTTGAAAGACAATTGTATTTAGCGACTGTGCCCACTAATCCGTTTTTGCACGTGAATCCACATCAATGAAAGGAATGCTGCACTGTGTTCAAATTTATTTGTCTCTGATGGTTAAATAAACTGTGTAGGCAACGTTGTTTTTAATAAGCGTTTTAAAGCATAAACTTTAAAAAAACTCCGTCGCCGTTTTGTCCGGGGTTGCACTTGTCGCCGTTTTGGCCGTCGCCGTTTTGGCCGTCCCCGTTTTGGTCTTCTCCGTTATGGCCGTCGCCGTTTTGGCCGTCGCCGTTATGTCCGGATACCGGGGAAGACATATCCGTTTTTGTTTTAACAAAAACACTGGCCAGTCTGATTCTATTAAGTTTTTTTCGTGAGTACAGTGAACGATTGCGGCGAATGACGTTATCACGTTATATAGTTACATATTTTGAACAAGATCTTGTCTGCAAAATATCTCGGTAATGAAAAGTTATATCGACTTCAAATTTTATGTGGATATTCCTTGGGTCAGTCGGACGGTTCTGTCAACTGTTGACGCATCATGTTACATTTATAGGGAAGGCGTATGACATTGCGTAAAAATCTTGTACGTAAGATTTCTCAGCCGCTGAACATCGGAGAAAGTTGAAACTTGGTGGGTTTTTGACTTGGTAAGTCCGAAAGATTCTGTCAAAGTTTGTCGCGAGTAATACAAAGGAGTACGGCGTGTGCCGTCAACACGTAAAATATGCATATAATTTGGACAAATCTTGTTTGCACAATATCTCGATAACCAAAAGTCGTATCGACTTTAAATTTAATATGGATGTTCTTTGGTTTAGTCGGACGGTTCTCTCAACTTTTGACGGGTGTAACAAAATTAAGAAAGGCGTATGACGTCATTACGTTAAAATTTTATATGTGTACATTTCTCAGCCGCTGAACATTGGAGAAATTTGAAACTTAGTGGGAATGTAGCTTGGTAGGTTCGAAGTATTCTGTCAAATATGGCCGGACGTCATTGGGTAAAAATATCTCGATAGCGGAAAATCGGATCGACTTTCCGCTCCAACCCCGTACCTGAACTAGGTTTGACTTTAAAAGTGGGTCATCAAATGCATTGTATTATGACAAACAGCGCACTATTTTGACACTAAAGTGCCTTCCCCCACTCTCCCCCCGAGGTGGGTGATGTGTGTCACACTTTTGAAGAATGTCTTTCTAGTGCTTTTTGACCGATGGGAATGTTCGAAGACAAGGTATACACCATATCTATAACTACACTTAGTGCACAAACCTTTACCGTAATGTTTGCTAAAATGGTTAGGGTTACATTAGATAGCTGGGAGAGGGATGGAGCGGGATAGTTAAGGTAAGCGAAAAAAATTATTTCGGTAAACCTATTTGTAACTGCCACCTTCAAGATCAGGATAAAAAGACGTAATGTAAGACCTGTTTGCAATGACCAACTTATATTTTCGGATAACAAGACATACGGTGAAACCTGCCTGTGTTAACCACCTTCCAGACCCGGATAAACAAAATACGTACATAAAACTGCTATAATGACCAACTTCAAACCAGTGATAAAAAGGGCCTACTGGAAAACCTGTTTTAGCGACCACTATCTGGAACCGGACAAAAAGACGTACAGTAAAACCTCTTTAGTGACCACCTTCTAGACCCAGATAAAACACCTAAATCTAAACTTGTATATAAAAGATGACTGGAATGCCCACACTTTAAGTTCGTACCCCCTTCAAATATTGGATAAAGGTGATACGCAACCCAACTACATGGGATTCATTTCTTTTCATGTTATTCTGAAAATGGTACACAGTCGTTCAAATAAAACCTAGAGACAGCCCTGTCGAGGGAAACAGAAAAGTGGAAAATGGTTACTAGTGAATTATTGGTTTAGTCGGGGAGACATTTGTTTTTGTTCACAAAAAAAAGATCAATAGGTGTGATATAGGCCTATACTCTTATGTTTTGTATGCACTGGACGCTGTAGTTGTTATTATTATGTTATTGTTGTGAACAAAATGCTGTGTTCAAGAACGATTAGTCCGATCGACTTCAGACTTGATCGATTTTTTTTTGTTGAGGTCAGACGGTTCTTTCAACCTTTGACGCATGTCACGTAATATGGCAGGCGTATGACGTCATTGCGCAAAAATCAAATTTCTCAGCTGCTGAACATCGGAGACAGTTCAGACTTGTTTGGATTGTTGCCTGGTAGATCAGGAAGATTCTGTCACATTTTTTCGCGAGTAGAAAGAACGAATGCGGCGTATGACGTCATCGCGCGAAATATGTATATATTTTGAACAAGGTCTTGTGTGCAAAATATCTCGATAACGGAAAGTCATATCGACTCCAAATTTCATGTGAATATTCCTTGGTTCAGTCGGACATATGACGTCATTGCGTTAAAATCTTTGATGCAAGATATCTCAGCCGCTGAACGAACGAATGCGGCGTATGACATCATCATGTAAAAAATAATTAGGACAATATCTTGTCTGCAAAATATCTCGATAATGGATAAGGGAAAGTTATATCGACTTCATTACGTAAAGATTTATCTCTTGTTAAGCAAAATATCTCGATAGCGGAAAGTCGGATCGACTTCAAACTTGTTATAGTTATTCCTCGGATAAGACGCACGGTTTTGAGTAAACATCAACTCGTAAAGAAAATTAAGAAAGGTGTATAGCATGAAAGGTATGACTAAGGGTATTGCCAATCAAACTCAACGCATCCTGACAATTGTACTGCTCTTGAAAGAATCTGTTATAACCATGTATGCCTGCAGGCGCGGGCAGTTTCACGGAAGCTATGCGCATGGGGTCGGAGACCTACCACCACTTAAAGAAGGTGATAAAGGACAAGTACGGGCAGGATGCGTGTAACGTGGGCGACGAGGGCGGCTTCGCTCCCAACATTCAGAGCAACGAGGAAGGTAAGGCCCTCTGCATACATTTCTAGTTTGTGACCCGTCATTCATCGCTGTCGGGAAATTGTCTGACGATACTTGTAGTGTTTGGATACCGAGTCCTTCATGTGCTTTTGTTCTTTCTTGCTTTATTCTGGTCGCTGAAAGCCCAGCCACCATAATTGCCAATGTGTGAGTCGACTCGTGTACAAGTGGGGTTTGCTTTAAAATGGCCTTCACTGTTATTGATTTCGTACGATTCAGTAAGGCATTTCCGTGTGATTCCTTTTTTCTCGCCATAACCTTGTCATACGAACTTCGTCGGACTGGTCTTATCACATCCGTAGATGGGGTACCTGTCGTCTGTATGTGCGTGTGTACGTATGTATAATGTGAAGTTTTACTTAAAATGCTTCTTCTCCCTCAGTTTTCATCGGATTCCTTTCGAACTTTGTATGAATGTTCTTATGGTAGGCCTGTCTTGAAAAGTTACTTTTAGCCCAGCTTACGTTATACGTAAGCTGGGGTTTCCCTATCGCTCTGCAGACGGCGTCCGTTAGTTAGTTAGTTAGTTCGTTAGTTAGTTGTTTATTTAGTGAACTTCTGTTCAAAATGTATCTCCTCCTACAATTCTGATCCGATGTCATTTATTTTTTATGTGAGGCATGCCTAGAAGGTCATGCGTACGGCTTTTGCTTTTCTAGTCGATCGGATAATTTTTGAATTTTTGGCGAATTTTTGAAGAAAAATTTTTAAAATGTTACGTCATCACGTAAAGTACGTATATGTTTTGAACAGGATCTTGTGTGCAAAATATCTCAATATCAGTAAGTCATATCGATTTGGGCCAGTCGTGATTTGGGTCAGTCCGTGGGTTCTGTTAATTTTTGACATGCAGCGAAACTAAGAAAGGCGTATGACGTTCATTATCCGCGGGGTGGGGGTGGGGGGTGGGATGGATATAGTTTTCACCGTGTTCGTCTGTCTGTCTTGCCGTCCGTCTGTCTGTGCACTTTCGATCTCACGCGCCTAGAGCATTTATTAGTGGATAGATTTGTTTTAAATTTTACCCAGGGGTGGTTCCAACCCTTCCAATCCCTGTGCAGTGCAGTGACCAGGAATTTTTGAAATAGGACAGAAATTGACAAAATGGTAAAATGTTAAAAAATTACTCGGCGGATGCATGCTTCTCGTTACGTTAAAATCTTGCATGCAAGATTTCTCAGCCGCTGAAGATCAGAGAAAGTTGAAACTTAGCGGGTTTTTTGCTTGGTAAGTCCGAATGATTTTGTCAAATTCTGTCGCAAGTACAACGAACAAGTGCGGCGTATGACGTCATCACGTAAAAATGGGTATAATTTGGACAAGATCTTGTGTGCAAAATATCTTTGTAATGGAAAGTCGTATCGACTTAATTTTTATATGGGTATATATATATATATATATATATATATATATATATATATATATATATATATATATATATATATATATATATATATATATATATATAGATATATATATATATATATATTGTAGATGTGCATGTTCAGATAAAAATCTGGCTTCAGTTACGCATAATCTTGATGGTGGGGGGTGGGGAGATGCCGTTTCATGGAGTAAGTAGCAAAGCTGTTTTTTTTTTATTTTGTAAAAAGGTTGCGAACGGGCTAAAAAAGTTTCTTCGAAAAAACTGGTGAAATTGTTGAACACTGAATTATTTTAGTTGAAAATTGAAGCAGAAACTGCTGATTTTTACGAAAAATATCGATTTGTATACATAGCAAAACAGAAGTGCTGGTTAGGAAGTTATACTCACGTTTTTGATGTGATAAGTAAAATCACTCAATTTTTGGCCAATAATGTGTCTCATGAAAAAAACCGGTTAAAACCGGTTTTTGTGTTAGAAAACCGGTTCGAACCGCGGTTTATTTTTCCGAACCGGTTCACAGCCCTAGCCACCAGTCATTACCAGTCTCGGGCTTAAATACCCTATGATATACCCTATTATCACGACTATGTACTTTTTTCGGGGGGGGGGGCATTATCACGACTATGTGTGATGGGTGGGGGGAGGGAGGGAGGTTCTATCCGGACTTCTGTCCGACGTCCATTATTCATAGTCTCTATAAATCGCCAATTTTACGAAATATACCCAGCGTTGCTTCAGAAAGTAAACGTCACGTCTAAAGAGCGTTTTTATCAAATGCATGTTCAATGGACATCAAAGGCGTTGCGTCGATATCGACTTATAACCAGATATAATTATGCGAAGTTTCATTTATTTATTTTTATTTTGACAAGCAAAGTCCATGACTGCATATCGTTTCTTATCCAGCGTCTGTTCAACGCTATGCCAAAGACGTTGGTCTGTGGTCGCCACCAAACCAAAATCAAAACCAAATTACGACCACATTCAGTGTTGTAATTGGGCCAGGTCACTAACGCAACCTTGACGTTTTCTTGATGCCAGAATGACTGTGATATAACATGGCGAAAGTTCGAATGCAGCCATTTTTAAGCAAAATAAAAAATGAAATATTGTTTAAGTCACGACTTACGCACCCGAAATTACAGTAAATTAAATTATCGCGTGTCGCTGCTGCAGGTCTCGAATTGGTCAAATTGGCCATTGAGAAGGCGGGGTATACAGGCAGAATAGAGATCGGCATGGATGTAGCCGCTTCAGAATTCTGCAAAGAGGGATTTAAATATGACTTGGACTTCAAGAACCCTAACTCTGATCCCGGAACTTGGGTATAGTACAGATTGTTCCATATACTGGTATTATGTAGAAGGTAAACAAAAACGTGCAGTTTAGCAACAAAAATTACGCCTTGCCATTAAAAACTGAGCAAAATCGAGGGCTTGCGATTTGATTTAGATTAACAATTAATGGAAGAAATACTGATGCATCAAGGTATTTTGTCGATCTTTGAAAAAAAAAACGGATTGGGGAGTAAAACTATTGAGTTTACTTTGGGTATGCGGTGGCGTAGTGCAGATGTGACTGCCTTACGTATTGCAGCTGTCGTCGGACCAGCTGCTGGCCGTTTACGAAGGCTTCGTCAAGAACTACCCTGTCGTCTCCATAGAAGACTCCTTCGACCAAGATGACTGGGATTCCTGGGCCAAGATGAATTCTAAGCTCGACACTCAGCTAGTAGGGTAAGCGTTCTCTCATAACGCCCATCCTCCGGCATTAAATCACCATTCTTTGGACGAAATGTGTGTAGTTTCTCGTATAGTCCTGTGTCTGTTGACCATGAAACTTGCAAATGTAATTCAAGGAAGATGCTGTTCGTAAAAACTAAACAAAACGGTGCGAGAACTTGTTGGTGACGGCATGGAAACTGTTGGTGCCAGAAGTATTTTGCATGTCGATACCTGTACCCGTTTAAAATAGTCAAAGAAACGAGCATTAAGCATAAACATCTCAAATAACAATCATTATATAACGCCACCGAACTTACAATTAAGTTAAAGTATAGCCTATAACAAAACATTGTAGTTTTGCCCCAACTTCAGTTAAAGTACATCACATAGCAGTCATTACAGTTTTATTCTAGCTTGAGAACATTTACAGAGATTCTTGATTATAACGCAATAAACAAAACACCTTTACACATATTATAATAATCTTGAAATCTTGAATAATATTTAGGAAACATAACGCTACTACCGCTAAAGGAACAGTTCACATTAAAATGTCAAGTGATAACTTTACATATTTTTCTTTAAATAGAGCAACATGTCAACATGCTGAGGTTTTATTAGTTCAGCGCGAAGAAGTATCTTATTTCACAGCTGTTCACTACCAGTGAAAAAAATAACTACCAAAGAAAAAAAACCAAAACAAAAGAAAAACAAACAAACAAAAACAAAACAAAACCGAAAATACCGCGGTTTTTCTCTTTCAGATTTTGAACCGAACCGAACCGAAGAAACGCGGTCGGTTTTCGGTTACGGTGCTAACCGTAACGCCCCTAGTGGCACTGCGGGAACTGTCGTTGTTGACGTTGCGGGGACTGTTGTTGTTGACGGCGCGGAACTGTTGTTGGTGGCGGTACGGGGACTGTTTTTGGTGACGGTAGGGGGACTGTTGTTGGCGCTGTAATGGTTCGGGAACTGTTGTTGACGTTGCGGGGACTGTTGTTGTTGACGGCGCGGGGTCTGTTGTTGGTGACAATACGGGGACTGTTGTTGCAGAGATGACCTCCTGGTGACTAACCCAAAGAGGGTAAAAGATGCAATAGACCGCAAGGCATGCAATGCTCTGCTGCTCAAGGTTAATCAGATCGGCTCCGTGACCGAGTCCATACAGGCGTGCAAGATGTCTCAGGAAGCGGGCTGGGGAGTCATGGTGTCGCACAGAAGCGGTGAGACGGAGGACACTTTCATTGCCGACTTGGTTGTTGGACTCTGCACCGGTCAGGTGGGCTATTCTTGTTTGTTTGACCTAGCCTAGGTACCCTGAGATTTTACTGAGCCACATTTTGCCGAAACTGGCATCTACTACATTTAGCTGAGATTTATAACTGTGCGGGATGTCTTTTTAAGTGGTGAGTCAAATGGTGGGTTGTCTCTTTTTTAAGACCAGCCGACTTTCATCGATCTGGTCTGGTCACTTCAATAGAGGGGCATCCGCGGTCTGTGTGTACGTATGTACGTACGTAAACTTTTTCTTAAAATGCTTCTTCTCCTTCAGTTTTGATCGGATTCCTAGGCAGGCCTCTCTTAACAAATTACTATTTGTGTTGTTCTGCCAAAAATTGGCCAAATAGGGAGCATTTAAATTTTTTCGGTTGCCAGTTTTCAAAATGCTTCTTCTTCCACAATTTTGATAAG
This sequence comes from Protula sp. h YS-2021, assembly GCA_949752745.1. Classification (NCBI taxonomy): domain Eukaryota; kingdom Metazoa; phylum Annelida; class Polychaeta; order Sabellida; family Serpulidae; genus Protula; species Protula sp. h YS-2021. The sequence goes on along the minus strand of OX457026.1, from coordinate 44,146,010 downwards.
ATTTTCTTTAAATTTTGTGCGCATATTCTCTAGCTCGGTCATTTACAATTTTTTGTTTGCCAATTTTCAGAATGCTTCTCTCACAATTTTGATCGGATTGTCTTTAAATTTGTACAAATGTTCTCTAGGTATGCCGCAATCTGCCAAAAATTGGTGAAATTTTTTAATTTACTGATATCCAATTTTCAAAATTCTTGATCTCCCACAATTTAGATCGGATTCCTTTCTTGATGTTTCTCTCTTGAAAATTACTTTTTGGCGATCCGCCGAAAATTGGCTGAATGGTTGGCACTTAAAATTTCATGATTGCCAATTATCAAAATACTTCTTCCCCTACAGTTTTAATCGGATTTTCTTCTAATCTTGAACACATGTTCGCTGAGATGGCCTGTCTTGAAAAATTACTTTTTTTTGGCGATCCACCAAAAATTGGCCAAATGGCAGGCATTTTTTAATTTATTGGTCAATTTTCAAACTGTTTCTTCTCCTACAGTTTTGATCGGATTCCTTTCCAATTTTGCATGATTATCCTCTTGATGACGGTCTGCAGTCTAACTATTAGCGGTTACCATTTAGAATTCTCGTTTCATATGCAGGGTCTCCGCGTTAATTCGTACTCTTCGGGACCAGGAAAAAAGTACGAATTAACCGAGGGTACCAATTAAGCGGTCGTCGAATTTTCGAAGGCACAAAAACAGCAACAGTCTGTGTCCAGTGATTGAAAAGTTTAGAGATAGCAGACTTATGTCACTTTAACGTACAGTAAACTCTCGATAAGTCAAAGTGGTCGAGGCCAAGCAAAATACTTCGAGTTAACCGAAATTTGAGTTATCCGAAATTGGCTCTGCCGAGTGGTCACGTGACTATCATGGTTTCGCATGAAGTGTTTGTTGTTTTTATGGTATGGTGATTGTTTTATATAATGAATAATATTCGGCTGTGACAAGTATAATTTGTCATATTAATACTTAGTGTTTATAACACAGTGAAAAATCTTTTTCATATTTTATTTATAGCGACCTTCTGAAATATAAATGTTACAGCGGATTTGTCAAATCAGCGACTTTACAAAGTTGCTGGAATTTTCAGCGGCTTTGTTAAGCCGTTGGTTTTAGAGCTCGAAAATTTGACAATTCCGCTGAAATGACAAAGTAGAAAGAGCATGGGCAATATTTCTGTAATTGTGGCTGGAATTATAGAATTAGGTGCTAATTTTAAACGTGCAACTAAAGGACTTTCTTTTCAACATTTATTATTGAACGCAGTGCATAAACTTGACAGTAAATTCATACCATATCATTCACTATTGGGAATTTATCATTAAAATGTGACTTTAATTTTGGGCTCGCTTCATGGTGTAGTACAAATTTTCTAAAGCCACACAATAGTTGTTCTCTAGGCACACCTCTCTTGAAAAATTACTGTTTTTGGCGATCCGCCCAAAATTGGCCAAATGGGTCACATTTTTTAATTTTTTGGTGTCTAATTTTCAAATTGCTTCTCCTCCCACAATTTTGATCGGATTCCTTTCCAATTTTGGACAGTTGTTCTCTAGATACACCTCTCTTTAAAAATTACTCTTTTTTTGCGATTCGCGAAAAATTGGCTAAATGGGGGACATTTGAAATTTTTCGGTTGCCAATTTTCAAAATGCTTCTCCCACAATTTTGATCAGATTTTCTTCATATTTTGCTCCAAAATTCAAACCGCTCGTCAATGCAAGTTAAATAAACATGCGTAGTGGTCCGAAATAATAATCGCGCATCAACGCAAGTTTAAAATCATGCGAACCCAATACGGCAGATCCCTATATACAAAACACTTTTAATTGCACTTGTATTTGTAATTGCAATTTATCAGCGAGTGATCAGTGCATTTGATATCTTACACAATTTCATTTTAGCGGATCTGTCAAATTTTTTAGGCGTAAAACCAGCGACTTTACAAAGCTGCTAGAAAATTTAGCGTCTTACAAAGTCGCTGTGTGAACAAGCAACTTTACAAAGTCGCTGAAATTTTCAGCAGCTTTGTAAAGCTGCTGATTTGACAGATCCGCTGTAACATATATATATATAAAATATGTTAAGCTGTACAATGTTTTTTACATGCTTTAAAGGCAAAATTCAAGACAAAATGACAAATTGGCAAAAAAACACCAAAAATTACATTGGGCTTGGCAATTGTGCAATATTTTGTCTGCACCACTTCGCATCTAATTACCGGTATTTGTTGTAGGGACCTGAAAACTTGCACAATGAATATATATATATATATATATATATATATATATATATATATATATATATATATATATATATAATATATATATAAAGTTACAGGGAATCTGTGAAATTAATCCCTATGGATTCGTGCAATAACTTGCTCAATCAATTTAGATGTTTTTATCGAGAATTTTCATGTTTAAAATGTAGCATTTTACCCAAAGTAATAATAGATTTTGAATTAATATACTCAGAGCCCTAGATTGCCAAACTATCATTAATGACATACTTCAGTACCTGAATTTAGCGATATTTTTATCCTATGTAACTTACGTCACATTTCACGCCAAATTCTGTTATTTTGGATGGAAATGTTATAAATTCTAATTCCTTTCGATGTGAAAAGGGATGCACAGTTTTGAAGAACCACTAAACTGCCTTCGTGAATGGATGATTTTCAAAATAGTTTTATAATCAATTTGAGCTTATTCATTGCACGAATTCCCAAGGGATTTCATGAAAGCCCTAATTACACAGATTCCCTGTAACAGACATACATATATATATATATATATATATATATATATATATATATATATATATATATATATATATATATATCTTGTAGATGTGCATCGTCGTATTATTTTGAAATCGGTTATAAAGTTGAGAATTTGGGATCGAAATAACTCGTCCATTGTAGGTGTTCACTGCTGGGAGATGTTTAGTAATGAAGGTTTACTGTGCATAATTTACCTTATACGGGGGATCCTGTCTCACTTAAACTCTAGTTTTGGGACATTTTAAAATACAGTCGGACCCGCGTAATATGAAGTCGTCGGGACCGAGCAAAATACTTCATATTACGCGAACTTCATATTACACGAACTTTTACACATCACACTTTCAATCACCCACACAATCAATAGGCATAAATTTATTGCTTATTTTGGAACGATCATTGTGTTTATTTCTTTAAACAATAGCATTCAATGTTGACACTTACTCGAAGTCTTTTGTGTATCTGTGTTCTTTTGTGTTTTTGCTCTTGGCCTTTTATGCAGTTCATATTACGCGAACAGATTATGCAGTAAATGTGGCCCATGGGACTTTATGCTGGACTTCATATTACGTGAACTTCATGTTAGACATGTTCATGTTATGTGATTTTCTGCCCATAGAAACCAAGGCACTTTACATTGGGACCAAGCAAATCACTTCATATTACGTGAACTACACATTAACCGTGTGCATATTAAGTGGGTCCGACTATATTTCGTAACCAATTTTCCGAAAGTTTCTTCTTTACTGGCTTACCAGGCTGTCTTCTCTCTTTTTTTTATCGATCGAAAAGAAAATTGGCTAAATGGGTGGCATTTTAAATTTTTTGGGCCAGTTGTCAAAATGTTTTTACTCCTACGATCTGGGTCGCATTCCTCTCAAATTTTGTATGGATGTTTATTGGGTAAGCCACTCTTTGAACGGATTGTCTTCAAATTTTTTATAAATCACTAGGCAGCCCTCTTTTGAAAAGTTACTTTTCTGACGATGCGCCAAAAATTGGCTTAATAGGGGACATTTAAAAATATTTAGTAGCCAATTTTCAAAATGCTTCTTCTCTCACAATTTTCACCGGATTTCTTTACAAATTTGTACGATTTTTCAACAACCGCTTTTACCAATATGAAAACCACTTTTTGGTGACCGTGCAAGCCTGTTGATAGCTGATTTACGAGCTTTCGGCTGGTCACAATGTCCCTGGACATTCTTGTAGTCTATTAGACTCCAACTGGGAGAACCCGGTGTAACAGGCTATCTTATCCCCTGTACAGCTTCCCCACGGGGTGGGGAGTTATACTAGGCCATCTCCCCCCTCCCCCCTCAAACTTTTTTGCGTGTAAATATATTTGATAATATTTGTTCATGAGAATAAATGGACTTAGTTAAACTGTATAAAACTATCTTGAACTACTTTATTGACTAAATTCAACAAAATTCAAACAAAAATATAAAAAGGCATCCTTGATCAGAAACTTCTTTATTTTTCTCTTATATCTTTTTAGCATGTTAGAGAGCCCAAGTGGATACTCCTGATCGCTAAGATTATCATAAATAACATCCACATTATCCAAGATACGTTTTCGTGTACAACTTCATCTTTCTTTTAGAAAGTGATACTAATAGGGGGCAAAAATACCAGGCAGGGGGGGGGGGGGGTATAGCCTAGTCTATCTTCCCACCGGGGGGAAAAGCTGTACAGGGAGCAAAATATACTGTTACACCGGGGTCTATAGGATTGGCCCCTGTCCCTCTGTCTGTCAGTCCGTCTGTCCGTCACGTTAAGTTTGTACGGCTGTATCTTCCAATCCTTTCATACTGTGCATCGAAAGAGAACCATTAGTGGAGGTGTGCAATAAAGGTTACTTTTGCTTTTGTACATTACAAAACTTTAATAGCCATATTTACAAGTTACTTTCTACGCGCTGTATCGTCACATCCATATTTTTAGCAATGCTATATACATTTTTCTATAAAACAGCATTTACTCACATAACATGCATATGAAAGCGTACTTTTTTGGTACTTTTTTTATAGCCCTGGCGTACTATTTTTTGACTAATTGCCCGTACATTTATTACAAAATCTTGACTGGCAACACTGGTCATTCTACTATGTGCAGAATGTTACTTTTTGCTACGGGCGCGTACGAACCTCCGGCTTCAGGCAAAAAAAAAACAAAAAACAAAAAAAAAACAAAAAAACAAAAAAAAAAAAAAAAAATCTGCCCCATAGAATAAAGTATTACTAATATATTTATTAATATTTTAACTAACAGTAACAAGTGAAGTGTTCTGTAGGACTGACTAGCGACTGCATCTGTGTTGACAGTCTTAGCTTAACAATGTAGAAGGGATATGTGTTTGATTTAGTGCATTTTGCTTGTCGACTTGCAGATTAAAACTGGTGCTCCTTGCCGCAGTGAGCGCCTCGCCAAATATAATCAGATTCTCCGCATTGAGGAAGAACTCGGGGATCAAGCCGTCTACGCAGGAAAAAATTTCCGAAATCCGCTGGCCAAGTGAAGCAACAGCCTGGGATATTCACTCGTTTGAATCCTGTCGTGCCGTGGTGTTGACGTTTATGGTGTGTAGTTTGAAGCAGGCTTTATTTTATCACGCTAGTGTTGGCGTAGAGATTTTGATGGAAACCTAGTTTTGCTGTTGACTTACCATGGAACTTGTTTTCAATTGATTCTTTACAGGCCTTCCAGCGGAACCTATTAAACCTATTTTTTTCAAAATTGACCTTTTTAGACCAGCCGGCTCTGTCGGGCGGTCTTGTGTAATCACTTATGAAAATATTGTGTGTGTGTGTTAACCTTTTTTTATTCCCACAGGGGGGGGGGGGGATATATATACGATCGACCGCGTGTGTCTGTCTGTCGGTCTGTCGGTCGGTCTGTCATCAAGAGCTTGTTAACACGATAACTTAAAAACTCCTGCAGGGATTTTAATGAAACTTGGTATGTAGCTTCTATGGGAACAATCACAGATCGGTATTGTAAATGGGCCAGGTTCGTCCAAGGAAAATGGACCAGCTGGACTTGGAAAATTTCAACTATTGATGGCCGTGTTTAGCTGATCTGGGGCCTTATGTTTTTGGTATATATTTTTTACATATATCTAAAATATCTGTGGGGCAGTAGCTGAATCTAACATTTTTTGTCGCCCTCCTTCCCCCCTTTTCCCCCTCTCCTGACCCCCACCACCACCATCCCCCCATCCTGACACACACACGAACATAGTTAGTTTTGACCGGGTTGAATCTGTAAATAAAAAAACCCGTGTTGTGTATGCGTGTCTTAATGCAGTGTTAACAGAAGACGGTGATTTCCCCATAACCTATTTTTAGCATTGTAGTTCCTATGTATGCTAAGCCTTTGTAGTCGATCGGTAGTTGTGTTGCAAAAAGGGCCGATTACACAAGAGACGCTGCAAAGAAAAGTTCTTTCTTACTGGCGGTTCCGGGGGGGGGGGCGGGGTTCAGGGCTCGCGACCCTCTCCCCATCCCCTAATTGGGAAAAAATAACTTAAGCTTTGGGTTTTCTGAAACTTTTAAACTCAAGGTGTAAGAAGTTGAAACCTCCCTCCCTCCTCTCCCCCTCCACGAAAAGTTGGATCCGGCCTGATCCTTGAAATCAGTTGTTCTTGAGTGACGGGTCACAATTAAAAGCCATAAGGAGAGAGAAAGCTCTGTCTCCCTTCATTGTTTAGTAAATTTGATCTGTAAAAATATGACAGTTGCTTTGATGGTGCGTTAGTTGTAGTGAATTCCTGTCATTTTGTCTTTGCAATAAAATAGCGCGACAAGTGACCATTAACACAAGTATCTCCATTTAAAAAAATAATATGTAAATAAAATTCCGGCCTAGTGATTAAATTAACTAGTTTTTGATCGATTTTGTTGCTTGGGAATGGGAGGGAGGATAATATATTCAGACAGGGGTCCATCTTACCGAGATATATATTTGGTGCAGTCATGTTTTATTTACACAACAACTGAATGTATGAATGTTTTGTAAGCAACTACTCTGCTTGCGTTGGGCTCGGCTGGTTTCAATATCCCTGGACATTATTTTTTTTTGCGAAAATGTCTATTAAGCCTATTGAGGCATATTTTTTTAATTACTAATTATTTTTTTTGCCTATTTATATTTCTTAATATTATCCATTTCTTACAGTATTACAAAAAAACTCGCATTTTTAGATTACTTTCACAGAATACCGGTATTGTTTAAATTAATATATTTATTGTATATAAATTATAACTATTAAAATCGAAAAACTTACTAAAATATGTTTAAAAACCCTTAAACCTATTACATCTATTATTTTAGAACGTCAAACCTTATGAAAGGTCACTTTTTGAACTCCCCAACATCCTATGAAAATCCAGTTTTTTGTTTTTTTTTAGACCAGCCGACTATGTCGGGCTGGTCTTATCTTATCAATAGAGGGATATCCGTCGTCCGTATGTACGTATGTATGTGTGTACGTACGTGTGTAAACTTTTACTTTAAATGCTTCTTCTCCTACAGTTTTGATCGGATTCCTCTCAAATTTTACACGAATGTTCTCTAGGTATACCTCTCTTTGAAAATTATTTTTTTTTGGCGCTCCGCCAAAAATTGGCCAAATGGGGGGCATTTCAAATTTTTCGGTTGCCAATTTTCAAAATGCTTCTTCTCCTTCAGTTTTGATCGGATTCCTCTCAAATTTTACACGAATATGCCCTAGGTAGACCTCTTTTAAAAAATTACTCATTTTGGCGATCCGCCAAAAATTGGCCAAATGGGGGACATTTTTTAATTTTTTGGTGTCAAATTTTCAAATTGCTTCTTCTCCCACAATTTTGATCGGATTCCTTTCCAATATTGAGTAGTTGTTCTCAAAGCAGACCTGTCTTGAAAAATTACTCTTTTTGGCGATCCGCCAAAAATTGGTTAAATGGGGGACATTTGTAATTTTGTGGTTGCCAATTTTCAAAATGCTTCTCCCACAATTCTGATCAGATTTTCTTCACATTTTGCACCCATATTCCCTAGGTAGACCTATTTTGAAAAATTACTTATTTTGGCGATCCGCCAAAAATTGGCCAAATGGGGGACATTTTCAAATTTTTTGCTCTACAATTTTCAAATTGCTTCTTCTCCCACAATTTTGATCGGATTCCTTTCCAATTTTTCATATTTGTTCTCAAGGTAGATCTCTCTTGAAAAATTACTTTTTTTGACAATCCGCCAAAAATTGGCCAAATGGGGACATTTGTAATTTTGTGGTTGCCAATTTTCAAAATGCTTCTTCTCCCACAATTTTGATCAGATTTTCACCAAATTTTACACGAATGTTCTTTAGGTATACCTCTCTTGAAAAATTATTCTTTTTGGCGATCCGGCAAAAATTGGCCAAATGGGGGACATTTGTAATTTTGTGGTTGCCAATTTTCAAAATGCTTCTTATCCCACAATTTAGATCAGATTTTCTTCAAATTTTGCACGAATATTCCCAGGGTAGGCCTCTTGTCAAAAATCACTCATTTTGACGATCCGCCAAAAATTGGCCAAATGGGGGACATTTTTTAATTTTTTGGTGTCAAATTTTCAAATTGCTTCTTCTCCCACAATTTTGATCGGATTCCTTTCCAATTTTGGATAGTTGTTCTCAAGGCAGACCTGTCTTGAAAAATTACTCTTTTTGGCGATCCGCCAAAAATTGGCCAAATGGGGGACATTTGTAATTTTGTGGTTGCCAATTTTCAAAATGCTTCTTCTCCCACAATTTTGATCAGATTTTCTTCACATTTTGCACCCATATTCCCTAGGTAGACCTATTTTGAAAAATTACTTATTTTGGCGATCCGCCAAAAATTGGCCAAATGGGGGACATTTTCAACTTTTTTGCTCTACAATTTTCAAATTGCTTCCTCTCGCACAATTTTGATCGGATTCCTTTCCAATTTTTGATAGTTGTTCTCAAAGTAGATCTCTCTTGAAACATTACTTATTTTGGCAATCCGCCAAAAGTTGGCCAAATGGGGGACATTTTTTAATTTTTTGGTGTCAAATTTTCAAATTGCTTCTTCTCCCACAATTTTGATCGGATTCCTTTCCAATGTTTGATAGTTGTTCTCAAGGTAGACCTCTCTTGAAAAATTTTTTTTTTTTGGCGACCCGCCAAAAATTGGCCAAATGGGGGACATTTGTAATTTTGTGGTTGCCAATTTTCAAAATGCTTCTTCTCCCACAGTTTTGATCAAATTTTCTTCAAATTTTTCACGAATACTCCCTAGGTAGGCCTCTTTTGAAAAATTACTCATTTTGGCGATCCGAAAAAAATTGACCAAATGCTGGACATTTTTTTATTTTTTTGTGTCTAATTTTCAAATTGCTTCTTCTCATACAATTTTGAGTATGGCCGCTCATTTTGATTTGGTACGCTGTGATGACAACTATCTTGCGTGTGACATTATCGCATTGGCTGAAAGCCGTTTAACAGCCGACGATGATAACAAAAAATTTTTAATAGATGGCTTTCATCCCATACTGAGATGTGACCAGTTCGTTTCAACAGAATGTCGACGACCTCCGCATGGCCTTGCTTTTGATCTAAAAAACATACATGAAGTGTTGTCCAAGGAGTTCATTTCAACTGCACTCTTTGAGTGTTTACACATTAGAGTAATTTTCAAAGTAATTTTCTTTGAGTGTTTACACATTAGAGTATTTTCCTTCAACTAATCAGATTGTATGTAATCCCACCACACACTCTAACACGACATTAGAGCTTGCATTTGCCTCTTCTACCACTGCTTTTCCCGAAATTATTCCCTGTGTTTGGTCTTTTCACCACACGCTTGGTATTCTTGTCCCCTTATGAAAGAATTGAAAGAATGACTCCTCATCAGCCACAACTACGCCGAGCAAGTGAGCGAATATTTTCTCCATTCAGTTACGGCTTTTTTCGTAACCGCTGTCTGCCAATTTGATCATGATTTTGTCTGTGATTCTTGGATATATATTCTGTAGGTCACGGCTGGTCACCATGTCCCTGGACATGCTTGTTTTTTTTTGTTTTTTGTTTTTTTTTTTTGTTTTTGTTTTTTTCGATTTGACGCCAAAAAACCTATAACAACCTATTTTTTTTTAAATTAAGAACCTGTTAAAATTATGCATTTTTCCCATGGAGCGCTGGAAGGCCTGTCTTATTATATATATGTGCTAAGTAGCATAGTCTGCTAGCTACAAGTTAGATTGTGATGTTGGATAACAGTAGCGTAGCATTCTTGCTGCTCCCTCCGCGCGCTCTCACTCTTGCTTGTTATTCAGGGGCCAACCAAGTACAAAAGGTCGAGTTTGTGTATGCGGCCGCGCAGTGTTATGTTAAAACAATTGCCTTTAATTACAGTCTGTTATTATGTCTCCCCCACTAAGGGGCGACATATAGTGTTTGTACGTTCTGTGTGTGTCTGTAATGTACGGTGTGTGTGTGTGGGTATTTGTGTATGTAATGTACGGTGTGTGTGCGTGTCAGTCTGTGAACAAAATGTTGTGTGCAAGATATCTCGAGAACGAAAAGTCGGATCGACTTCAATTTTGATCTGTCTATTCCTTTTATGAAGGTCGGACTGTTCTGTCAATTTTTGACACGATGTATCATTGTTAGGGAAGGCGTATAACGTCATTACGTAAAAATCTTGTGTGCAAAATTACTCAGTCGCTGAATATCGGAGAAAATTCAGGCTTATTGGGTTTCTTGCTTGGTAAGTCTGAAAGGTTCTGTCACATTTTGTAGCGAGTACAACGAACGAGTGCGTATGTGACGTCATCGCGTGAAATGCACATATAATTTGGACAAGATCTTTTGTACAAAATGTCTTGATAACGGAAAGTCATATCGACAGGTGGGCGGCTGTTTCAACTTTTGACGGATGTAGCGAAATTAACAAAGGCGTATGACGTTATTACGTTAAAATCTTATATATGTACATTTCTAAGCCGCTGAACGTCGCAGAAAGTCAAAACTTGGTGGGAATGTTGCTGATTAGGTCCGAAAGATTCTGTCTAATATGCCCGGAGTTAAACGAACGAAAACGGCACTTAATTCTCAACCGCTCCCACCTCCCCCCCCCCCTTTCTCCGCCTTCTTCCTGGAACTAGCTTTCACTTTTGAAGTAGGTCATCCAATACATTGTATTATGACAAGCAGCGCACTATTTTGACACTAGAGTGCCTTCCCCCACTCTCCCACCGAGGTGGTGATGTATGGCACACTTCTGAAGAATGTCTTTCTAGTGCTTTTTGGCCGATGGGAATGTACGAAGACAAAGTACACATTATGGCACTTTATGGACAACCTCCTACCGTAATGTTTGCTAAAATGGTTGGTTTGTACATTAGATAGCTAGGGGGGAGAGGGTTAAGGTTAGGCAAAAAAAAAAAAACTATTTCGGTAAACCTGTGTGTAACTGCCACCTTCACGATCTGGATAAAAAGATGCAGATTAAAATCTGTAGTGACCAACTTCCAGTTTCGGATAACAAGACGTGCGGTAAAACCACCTTTCAGACCCGGATAAACAAAGTACGTACAATAAAACTGCTGCAGTGACCAACTTCAAAACCGGAATGAAAAGGACGTACAGTAAAAGATGTTGTAGCGACCGCCATCTGGAACCAGGCAAAAGGGTGTACAGTAAAATCTCGTTAGTGACCACCTTCTATACCCAGATAAAACACCTAAGCCTAAACTTGTATAAATAGAGGATTGCAATACCTACAAATCAAGTTACGTACCCCCTTCTGCCTTCAAAAATTGGATAAAGGTGGTACGCGACGAGACTACTGGGCACATGGGATTCATTTATATAAGGTCATATTTCGTATTTTTCTGAAAATAGTACACAGTTATTCAAATAAAACTTTGTGACAGCCTTGTGGGAGAAACAGAAAAATGGAAAATGGTTACTAGTAAAATCTGGGTTTAGTCGGGAGACATTTGTTTTTGTTTACAAAAAAAAAACCAAAAAATATTAGGTGTCGATTGAAAATTTGTGATCTAAGCTGATACTTATGTTTTGTGTTCACTGGCCGCTCTGGTTGTTGAGACCCCGCCCAAAATGTTCTAAGTAAACATTGTGACGTTCGATCAACGTTGGATAGATGTCGCATCCGACGTTCGATCAACATCCGGTTTTCGTTGTTTATGCAAGTCGAAACAATGACTTCGAACGTTGCATAGACGTCGATGATTCGACATTTGATCAACATCGCGTATAAGTTGCAAATGGAAGTTGCAAAACAACGTTTATGACCCGATGTTGTATAGGCGTCGGGGGAAAGCAACCATGTTTAGACCGCCGGTCAGTAGCATAGTGTGGTCGCCCGCTTTTGGGTTATCCTTACCAGGACATTTAGGAATATTTTTTGCCCTTGTTTCAGTCTATTTATGATGGGTGATTTATGTAAATTTTTTTTCAACTTTCACCATTTGTAAGTTACTGTTTTTAAAGTCCAGCAAAGGAAAATGATCTATTTGGTGTCAGTGTTAACTTCTAAAATTTGATCTATGACTACAGAAATGGAATTATATGAGAAGCTTTGATAATAGAGAAAGGTGTCAGCTTCATAAGTTTACACCTACCATGAACTGAATGGTTGATTTCCATATAAAGGCAATGAAAGCGTCGGGGGTCACAACCTGAACACATTTGTGAAAATTTCAAAATTCGTAGGCACCGCCATTTTTAAAAAATCCAGTTTCGTGCATTACATGTATCTGCCAGGAAGTCACACCTGCAGAAACACTTGTTTTTCGCCTTCAAAAATTATTAGCCTGTCTGACTTGAAGAGCTGTTGTGTGTGGGAAATGGATGTATTATTGAGTATCTATGCCAGTTTTGAACAGCTTGCTCAAACGTGACAGCTGCTGTTGCTATTCCCAAAATTTGTTAAAATGTTGGATATTGTATGCAGATGAATAAAAACAGTAGTTATCTTCTGTTGTCTTTTATTAGGCCACTCGCCCGATAGTCTTCATTCGCCTCCTGCCAACAACAGTCAGCCACATGACATTCCCATTCATACCTTGGCCATGCTTCTCTATCAGGCACTCAAATTGTACAATAAGGATCATTGCAAATGTAATTAATGGCTGTGTTGTGGAGTAACTAACAAGTGTGTATCATGTCAAGTCTACTTGTTGGTGTACACTCAACGGTCTAATTATTATGACCGTCGCCCAACTTAATTTTTAGAATGTGACAAAAGAATATAATTGCTTTGGTTGAGAGTTTGAGCTTTTGATGTTTTTGCCCCCCCCCCCCAACTCTTGAAGTACCTCAAAACGAACTAGACAGACTTCTGCTAGATAGCGGAATTGGCCCATTGCAGAAACCACTAAAGAAAATATTTGTATTAAATTATGACCAAAAAGCTGAAAGTCCCACGGTATCTATAATTGCTCTGTAAGAGTTTACGAAGTAATAGTCAACTGTCAGTTTTTGACCGCGACCCAGAAGGTTAAGGTCACTGAGGTACTTTTTATCTAACGTTGCTTAGGCCCAAAGGGTGGAAATTGAGCTTAAAATCGATCTATCTCTAACTGTTTCAGAGATAATAGTCAACTTCCAGTTACTGACATTGACCGTGACCCAGAAGGTTAAGGTCACCGATACCTCTTATGTAACGCTGTTTACGATTAAAAGGATCGAAAACGAGATAATAGTCAACTTCGGTTTTTTAATTTGACCGTTTCCCAGAAATCAGTCACCGAGCTACCTCTTATGTAACGTTGTTGAGGCTCAGAGGTCAAAAATGAGCTCAAAATCGCTCTGTCTCTAATCGTTTTCGAGATAAGTTTGCCTATCTTTAACGGTACACGATGTCACGTGATCTTTGACCTTGATCCTCAAGTTCAAGATTAAGATTTGATGGTTACCCCCTACAGAGCACTCTTTATATATTCAAACTGGGATTTGACCACTTTTTATGGCTTGTTTTATAGGCATTGTAAAAAATACTTTGACCTCAATTTAACCTTGACCTGTGAGGTCAAGGTCAAAAGAATTTGTTGTTTCACGGAGACGTGATGATTGTTTATAAGTGTACCAAATATAAAGGTCCGCAGACTTAAATCCTAGGAGGAGTTTTCTGGAAACCAGTTTTAGTTAAATGATCCAGCTACATGCTACGAAAGTACATAGATTCATGCATGTAAGACAGACGCGCATGAGTACGTATCTCAACTAAATGCAAGCAAATCAAATGATAATGATATCAAGCAAATGCCATCATAAACCTTTCCCAACGTAGTTACACTAATTAAATGACAAATTTTAATTCTAAAAAATTACATATGGAAAATTAATTGGACCCTGGCCTTTTTGTATTTTTGGCCGATTATTCACTCCAAAATAGGAACCCCTTTTTGAGATGGCAATGTTTATTTGCGAAATTCAACGAGAAATTAACAAACGCTTTTTTCACTTTGTAATCAACTTAAGTCTGAGCCTTCTAACAAGTATAGCTCTACAATCGGTCTGTCTAGCTTCGTTTTGCCCCTTTTTACGATGCAACTTGCAAGTATTCATCCGTACTGTAACAAAGACCTTTTTTTGGTATTAATTAATGTAATTACGTAGTCTCAGTAATTAGTAAGTTTTCTAAAAAAAATAAGATATTCAAAAGGGTGTGACTGTTGAGGTCACGTCAAACGTAAATGTGTAAATTATTTTATGAGTTTCACGTGCGAGGCGTTAAAGATACACAAAAATTCCCTAGACAATTTAATGATGTTTTCACGAAGATATTAAACCCCAAATGCCTGGATTTAAAATTATAAAAACGATGCTTGACCATTTCGTTACTTTTTAGCAAAAGGAATAAGGGTTAATTTGAAAATGAAATGCCAAAATTTAAGGAATTAAAATCTGCACATCTGCATGTCATTTCCAGCTCGAAAAATTATCCATAAAACTCCAGTTAGATTTCATGAAATGGCCCATTATTAAACAACAGAAAATCCTAAATTTTGAGGCCCCAGAACCCATCTCTTAGAGACGGATTGGTTTTGGACACTTTTTGAAACACACTATGTTATTTGAAATTTGTCATCTTTAAAAATTATTAAAAATACTTAGAAAAATTATTTGAATTCTTGTGAAACAAAACTCAGAAATATTTTGGAAAAGTAAAGCAGTTTGAATCAAAGAAATACTTATCATTATTAAGCAAGAAAACCGACTCTGCTATATTACTTATGTTAATGGACACCACTCTGCTGATGGGTCACCGCTCGTGTGGCACGTTCTCGACCCCAACGAGTACGACGTTATCCGCCCGCCTGTTCTTGACCCGTTTTTGTTCCTGATGAATAGCTCGCGAGGTATCGCGAGCTAATGATCAGCGTGTGTAAGTTTCATTCCATCACCGTGAACACGTTTCATTCTTATTAAATGCCACGTAGGGAATACACGAGTTCGACTGTCCTCACTGCACTGCTGTTCGTTGTCGTCAACCGTACTGTTTGGGGCGCAAGTAGTCACGCTCGGTGACGATTTCGCCTCGAACATATGGAAGTTCATTTGGTATTCCTTTGGTGTTGCGTTCAGATCCCCGTTAGGCCACCACAGAAAGCGTAGAACATCACGATTGCGCTCCGAGACCTTCACTTGGTGAAACATGCTATTGATGCGGTTACGGCGTCTAGCTCCTGGCGAAAGCGCAATAACACACCCACGAGGCTGTTATAATAATCAGAGCCCTGTAAGAGTTTATTGTTCAGCGATAAGCCTTTGAACCTTAAACACGACACACACCTTGCCAGATTTGTTTTCTTTCGGTACTTGCTGGTGGGTTAAGTATCCAAGTTTTGTTGGGGCTTGGAACTGGAGAGAACTTCTTCTGCATTACACGCTTTGAAAAAGTTCTTCATCTTTTGAGCGTATTTGTGATGGAGGTATTGATTTTTCTCAAGGCGGCGTTTTAGTTGAGACAAACGAGCGTGTGCTTTCAAGATATTTCGTTTTTTCCAAGGTAAGTCCAGTTTGCAATGCCTGTTGTCCTGCTGTGATTGAATATTTCATCATGTATGCACCCCTGTCCTCCACTGACCACCATGCTTTGTCCGAGATGAGTGACTCACTTGGACTTGGCCGTTCACATTTTACTTCCACGCTGTCTTTGAGTGGGCCTGTCCGTAGGAACACAACGCTCGTTGCGGTGCTTCCCTTTCTGTTGGAGGGACCGCAATCACACAAACGAGAGCTGAAATCTTTCATACAAAATCAGGGTTTACGACTGTGTCTAAATGCTTTTAGAACATCATCAACAGAGCGCAGTACGTAACAAAGCTTTATGCAAATAAGAAGAATCCCACGTACAACTCCGTCTTTGGATATGATTTTTCCCGCTTCCATGAAAGAGACCCTACCGTAACACCTCCATTCGGAGCGAGGGTTCTGCCTCATCTCGATAATGCTGACATTACCATCAATTGCAAAATGCAGAGTACCAAAAGTAACAAAGTGGGAACTCACCAAACCTGTGGCATTAAAGAACCTTTCGGTCTATGAAAGGAAACAGCTAGCCCCTTTCTATTTGATCAAACTTTGCAGAGTTTAAGGAAGAATTTAAAGACTATCATTTGTTTACACGGATGGCTCATAGCTCGACGATAAATCGGCTGCCTCTGTTGTCACTGAAAACAACACCTTGAAAACAACACTTCCAGATTGATCATCTTTTTTTCTCAGCTGAAATTAAAGCGCTCCAACTCGCCATTCAGATAGTGAAGATCAGCCGATGCAACAGTTTATGTTATGCGTCGACTCGATATCCGTCCTGCAATCAATTGAAAACGTACAAATATTAACCCCCTTATCCTTGACCTTCTGGAAAGATATGACGATGCCGCCAAAGCTGGCAAAGACATAGTATTCTGCTGGGTTTCAAGTCACGTGGGATTCCGAGGAAACGAACAAAGTTGAAAAAGAGGCTCTAAATGATAATTGTACTGACATGCTCATACTAGCCTCCGATTTTAAATACCACCTTACATGATACACAAAAAGATTCTGGCAAGAAAGATGGAACAAGCAAAGAAACCACAAGCTGTATCAAACTAACCCCTTAGTCGGACAAAGACCCCCGCCACTAACCAGTGTGCGAGATGAAAAGGTTTATCACGGAGCCATAATAGAACATACATATATCACCCACAAGCGCCTTCTTAAAGACGAACCACCGCGCGAGTGCCTTGGGTGTCAAGAACGTTTTACTGTAAAACACATTCTGATATAGACTGTATTGATTTCGAGATGCGCTCAAAACATTTCAGAACTGAATCTGTGAAGCAGCTCTTCGGCAAAGCAAATCCAAGTAAAATCACCGATCACACCTTTTTCAACACATCCGAATTGTTACCATCAAACGATTTCACAGACAGTCCGTGTTGATGCCACAACTCTTCTGCTGTTGGGATGTGAGGGTGCAGACCTCGCATGTCACCGGTTTGCCCTTCCCGTCCAGCATTTGCAGTAAGCGCTCTGCTTTGCACCTTTATCTCTACCCTCCAAATAATCCCGAGCAAAGTCCTTGCCTTCTGGTGGCAGTTCGTTGCTGCCACGTTAACTGGATTCTGGCTGGGTTCACTTGTGTGCCAAGAAGATAGCATTGCATGATGACGTTTGTTACATTCTCCGACGTTACACGCGGTTGCATCTTGCACTTTCAAGTTAAGCGCTTTCTCTTCAGACAGCTGTCACACAGCCGCAATCGTTCTACTGTTGTAAATATTTCTTTCGTTGAGATACTTATGAATACATTGTACACCACTTGGACGGAGCAATTTCCTCTGCAACATGCGCACCTTCGATTGGCGTTTTTTGGACCTATCGTGCTGAGTGGGTAGTGTGGTTACTCCGGGTTTCGCTGGTGGAGGATTTGGGAATTCTACTATTAAGTCTAACCCGGGAATCGCACGAGATCCGTGAACTTTGGCTCGCGTCCAGAGTCATCTGAGTCACATCAGGCCACTTTACGCGTAAGTAGTGTGATGTAACACGCGACAGATGATTCATGTAATGTTCTCGGAGTTGTCGACGCCGGACCCGAAACCCATCTATGACAGTGTTATTTCACACTTCTGTGGCTAGAAACAGAGAGAGAGAGAGAGAGAGAGGAGAGGAGAGGAGAGGAGAGGAGAGGAGAGGAGAGGAGAGAGAGAGAGAGAGAGAGAGAGAGAGAGAGAGAGAGAGAGAGACCTTAGTTCATTGGCATTGCTCGGCCTGATCTGCACTCCCTGGATAAGTCTGTCCACGAACGATCAATTTTGTAGGATTGCCTTTAACGTGAGAAGATCTCTTCCCTAGCCCTTCGGTATCCCCGGTTGGTTTGGAACAAGACAGAGTCTTCGATGCTTCCTTTCACCGTCCTGTAAGAACACTATGTTCTATCGTCCTGGACTCTGGCTTGCACCGACATATCAAAATTGCGCATGAATGTACAGGAATTCATAGCTTGCCCCTTTAAGGTCAGGAAGGGCATTTGTTAGGCGCAGGAATGCGCTATCCGGGTGTTGAGAGCCGCTGTCTCAGAGATCAAACTATGAAGTGTTCCTAGTCCGCTTGGCATTTGAATTTGACATTTCTCGGCGTGGTCTGTGGGTGTTGGGGTAGAGGGATGGCCTCGGGCTTGGACAGGGACAACATTTAACTGTTGTGAAAGTGTGATGTCAGTCTGCGGCGTATAATGACGTCGCTGGGCGTCCGGTGTTGACTGGGTATTGAACTTTACGGTGAATTCTGTGCTTAATGTTTTTACCTCAAAGTTTATTTAAAGCGTCCCAATCTTGCGGGGTTAAATGTGTGCAATCGACACAGGCATGAAGTGAGTTAGACAGAGTTATGGCGCAATCTCTCCTGCAACCATCACGAAATGAATGTGGGTTGATAGCCGACGCGGGATGGATGCAAGGAGTCTTGATCTTACCTTGTTGCAGACTGCCTTGTGTCATCTCTGAAACAAAGCAAAGAGTGTGTAAGTGATTTGTCTAAAGAACTCACACTCAATTCAAAAGCACCTAATGTCTGTACTGAATCTATTTCTTAACTGAATATTTACCAGACTGAAGTTA
Source organism: Protula sp. h YS-2021 (assembly GCA_949752745.1). NCBI lineage: Eukaryota > Metazoa > Annelida > Polychaeta > Sabellida > Serpulidae > Protula > Protula sp. h YS-2021. The sequence goes on along the minus strand of OX457026.1, from coordinate 44,127,098 downwards.
CAAGTGCAAATTTTACAACCATATATATCCAGAAAAGAGAACATAAGAATACTAGTTCGCAACTTCCACCTATTTCCCAAAGCAGAAGCAGAGCACACATAATGATGTATGTTTGAAGAACTAAGGGAATGCCCTATGTCATCAGTAATGTAATGCCAGATTGTTCGAGGTTGAAAGGCGAGATAGGACTAACTGCATTCAAGAACGTTTAGAGACGTGACAGGCTAATTAGCACAAGCACTTTATGGTCACACGTTTAAAATTTGAATTTTGAATCGTTAAAGTTGTCTACAATTAAGATTTTCCCCATAACACAAATTCCCCAAAAAATCGTGATATTTCCAACATCTACTCCACGATCAACAAATGTCGCCCCTGAGAGATTTTATTAGTCTTCTGGGCAAAGTCAAAACAATACCAAACAACATACAAAATAATACAAACGACCTGAATCATACAAATTTACACACAGAGAATATGAAATAAATCAATAAATTACAGTAGATTATACCCTGGCTTTTGCCGAATATGATATCCCACACATTATAAACGAGTTAAAATGAACTGTTATGCACAGGCAACTTACAAGTATAAATGAGTGCAGTAAGCAAACATATGGACATCAGAAAACATCGGTGGCGACGGTGCACGCGGTTTGGTGTCCGTTGAGGGACCATGTTATATAAAGCATCAATGGTAATTTTAAGATGCGTGCGAGTTGCATTAAGTATGGGTAGCATATCGACAGATATCCCATCAAACGCGAGTGAACGATTGTTGACGCTCATATCTCTGAGCATCCTGTCGTTGACGGCTGGCTATGGTAGCGGAATACAAAAGGTATGAATCCAGGTTGACTCAGCGCTGTTGACTTTGCCTTCAGTCTGGAAGACGACACCATATTTCAGCCTTGCCTCCAGGTCAGCCAGAGCAGACTGCCGTGTAAGGGCGCACAAGATGAGAGGGACCATTGCCATATCTGTAGTTTTAAAATACTTCTTAATGCAACTGTAACTTCTGAAGAAACGCTAATGTTGACAACAGAGTCTAAAGTGAGCTCAAATTTTAGGATTATGACTCTAAAGGGTTGGCCACAGCAGATTTTATCAGTCACTCTTGGTGCCAGTGTCTTCTGGTACAGTAAGCTGCATCAGAAAAACAAGTGCTACATTCACAGAAATTTTTACCCCATAAGAGTACCAAGATAAAGAAGTAGCGCTAGCGAATGCATGTAACCTGTGTATGTAGGTTTAAAGAGCTGTTTACGTGTGACTCTGAGTATGAATATATAGCGTATGCGTTAAGCATTACATCTCATAGCACTGTGTTTTGTAAGGTAGTGAATCACAGTTTTAGTAATATTTCTACATTGAATAATATACCATAAACAAGCAAGCTGTAACGAACACAAGTGTCCTTGATACCCATACTGAAGTTTCTTGAAAATGCGATTTTAGGTTGTGTTTACTTTTTCATGCGGGATTATTAATCAATTGTTCCCACCTTATGCGGGGTTATTAATCAAGTGGTATTTTGGCCCGGGCCTACAATCCACGTGTTGCCTCGTATATAAAGCCATGGTTTTTAATGCTTGGCCTTAGTTGTTTGTTAGTTCACGGTAGTATCAAATGCCATGCTGTTTTGAAGATCATGCGATAGTTGGTAAATATATTGATCTTGTACTTTACATGTACTGCGTAATCATACTGTGCGAGCAGCCATGTAAGGCGAAGTCGTATATTGGTATTTTTGCTCTATATTATTTATGTAAGTAGAATGCCTTTACACCAGTGTAATAATTTTGTTGATTTTTGTCCATTAGTTTAAAATCAGTTTCGGACAAAAGACTTAGTGTTATTTTCATGATGTTTCAGACGACCTTTTGTTCCCGAGTTCTTCGTTCATTGAATAAAGAGTCTTCACTAGCTCGTTGTCTTCTTTAGCTGCCGCAGTCGTCAACTTGCCACACTGCTTCCGTGGGGATAGTCAAGGTAGAGGTCCAGCCTGGAGCACCAATGGGCGCATAAGCGGGCAATTGTTCAAACCAGCATGGCAATTTAAGTTTTTGTGGGGCTGGCCGACGGAACCAGATGGTACATTCGCAGCGAAATGCAGTGGCAGCGGAAAGTGGTCCGTATGCCCAACGTACAGATCTGGGCTGGGGCATTGTTGGTATGACTGAGTGTTCTGGTTTAGATTGTTCGTCTGGTAGGATAGGTGTTTCTCATAGGATCTGTCATATGTGGTTAATGAAACCAAAGTCAATCAAATTTGTTTCCCGATTACGACAATGGAAGTTGTATCTCCCCGTGATGTACTGGGTGTTTTTGAGAGTGACTTTAAAGACATTGCGCAAGGTCAAGGTCCTTCTAAGGAGGATAGAAAGTTTCTAGATACCATGCAGTCAAACATATATCAAGATGAAGACGGTCATTATATCATGCCGTTGCCTTTCCGTGAGAAAAATGACTTGGTAAACAATCGTGTAGTTGCAGAAAAGTGACTTGGCCATTTAAAGGCAAAACTGGATCTGGATGCTAGTTCTAAGAGGGAATACACATCTTTTATGTCAGAAATGATCCAAAATCGGTACGCTGAGAAGGTTCCACAGGCTGAGTTAGGTGATGTAGTTGGGTATCTGCCTCATCACGGAGTATTAAATGGTCATAAGTTGAGAGAGTAGTATTTGACTGCAGTGCCAAATTTAAGGGCAAGTCTCTAAATATTGTTTGATGCAAGGTCCTTACCTGACAAATTCACTTTTGGGTGTCCTTTTACGTTTCCGACAGGAAGACATCGCGTTCAGTTGTGACATCGAAAGGATGTATTACCAATTCAGAGTCCCAAGAATTACATGTCCTTTCTATGGTGGAGCAGTGGTGACACTTCTAAGGAGCCATGTGTTCATAGGATGTGCGTTCACACGATTGGTTCAAGTCCAATCCGTCCTGCAGCAAGTTTGGTCTGCGTCAAGCTGCAGATGATTTTGAGGAACATTTTGGTTCAGATGTGAGCAATTTTCTTCGAAACCATTTTATGTCGATGATGGTTTAATTAGTTTACCAACGGGTGTGAAGGCAGTTAGTCTCATTCAACGTACAACAGGCTTATGTGCTAGAGTGAAACTGAAGTTACACAAATTTGTCTCAAATTCAGAGCAAGTGTTGTCATCTCTTCCTTCTGAGGTAAGGCTTAGCGGCAATAGACTTGATCTTCGATTCGAGGACTTAGCCATTGAGCGGGCGCTGGGTGTTGAATGGTGCGTCCAGTCTGAAGTTTAGAGTAACCATAAAGCAACGTCCCATGACAAGACGGGGGTTACTTTCTACAGTTGCTTCGATCTATGATCCTTTGGGCTTCATCGCATGCTTCACACTCTTTGGTAAACGTATCTTGCAGTCTCTATGCTCGTCTGGAGGTGGTTGGGATGATCAGATATCTGAGGAGTTAGAAGTGCAGTGGCTGCGGTGGTTGAGTAGCCTATCGGAGTTGTCGGAAATTGAAGTGCCGCCTTGCGTCAAACCGCAGGGTTTCCAGGTAGCTGAAGTTCAAATGCATCACTTTTGTGATGGCTCGACTTTAGGCTATGGTAGTTCTAGCTATCTGCTCCGAGATTAGAGTTAACTGCAGCAGTTCTGGCTGTAAAGATTGCCAATTTTCTCGACACTGAACTTGAGTATGTGAACACAAAACATCATTTCTGGTGTTATAGTAAGGTGGTCTTGGCTTACATCGCAAACATTACAAAGCGTTTTCATATATTCGTCTCTAATCGCGTAGGTTATATTCAATCTCAAACGACAACGGACCAGTGGAATCATGTACCAGATCAATTGAATGTCGCTGATATTGCCTCGCGAGGATGTTTGGTGAAGGATTTTAGTCAATCTGGGTGGTTTTGTGGTTTCAAGTTCTTATGGGAATCAACTCTTCCATCCTTTGAGCCTGCATTGTTGGAAGTTTGCGATTCAGATCCCGAGGTGAAAAAGACGTGTTGTCTTGCAGGCGTCTCTTCGAAGTCATTTGAATTGGGTAGATTTTTTCATGTTTCGAGTTGGATTCGTCTCAAAGGATTGTGGCTCTTATTCTTGTTTGGAAACAAGCGTTAAGTTCACGGATATTTACCAAGGTTGTGACTCGTAGTTTACATAAAGATTCACTGGTAGGAAGTGTAACCACAGAAGCCTAAGCTGTTGTTGAAAGGGAAATACTAAAGGTTGAGCAGCACAATACCTTTTAAGAAGAAATTCAGTGCAGTACTGAAAAGCGGCCTGTCAGATTGCGAAATTCAATTTTTCCGCAGAGTGATATTCATCCAGTTGTTGTCCCAAAGGAGTCGTTCGTAAGCAAATTTATTGGTGCCCATTGCCATCAGCGGGTCCTTCATCAAGGCAAAGGAATGACATTAAACAAAATCCGTTCAAGTGGTTTTTGGATTATTGGTTGTAGGTCTTTGGTGGCGAAACATATTTTCAATTTTGTGATATGTGGGCGCTTACGTTCTTCTCCAGAACAGCAAAAGACAGCAGACTTGCCTGTTGATCGAACTCAACCAAGTCCTATGTTCACCTATTGTGGGGTCGATTTCTTCGGACCATTCCTGATCCGAGAAAACAGGAAAGAGTTGAAGCGTTGGGGTGTATATTCACATGCCTTGCTTCTAGAGCAGTACATTTGGAAGTGGTGAATTCTTTGACCACGTGTCCGTTCATAATTTTATTGCGTCGATTTATCGCCATTTGAGGTCCAGTATCACTTCTGCGTTGCGATCAAGGCACAAACTTTATTGGAGCAAATTATGAGTTATTGACAGTGTTGCAGTTTTGATGGATAATCAGTGCGTATTTGAGTTTCAAACTGACCCATCCTCATCGAGCCACATGTCTGGGGTGTGGGAACGGTTGATAAGTCCGTACGTAGCATTTTCGCTCCACTGTTATTTCAAAATGGGAGTCAACTAGATGATGAGTCATTGCGTAGTTTTATAGCAGAAGTTTCAGCCATCATGAATAGCCGTCCACTCACTTTAGAAACAATCCTCGATCCCAACTTTCCCGAACCACTCACACCAAACCATTTATTTACGACGTAAAGCAGTATCATAGTTTCTCCTCTTGGTGATTTTAAGCGAGATGATATGTTTTCAGTTAAGCGCTGGAGAAGGGTAAAATGCTTAGTTAATCAGTTTTGGAGTTGCTGAGGTTCCGAGTATATACAAGTGTTGCAAAGCAGGTTCAAATGGCTTCGGTCTCGTCGCAAAATGTGAGGAGGAGATATAGTTCTGATCAAAGACGATCAAGTGCACCGCAATTTATGGCGTTCAGGTGTGGTTGTTGAAGTTAAGTTCTCTGCTGACTATCGTGTCAGAAGTGTCAAATTAGTCATAGGTGACAGGGAATTGAATAAATTGGGTGAACGTGTGAATAAGACGTCTTACCTGGAACGTCCAGTACATAAATTAGTATTGTTGGTTCCTTCGGAAGAGACAAAGTAGGGGTAAATTCCCAACCCCGAGGATAATAGCCACTGTTAGTTCATAGAAGAACTGGTGTTGCAGAAAGGGTTTTGATGTGCCTAGAGTATTGAATATATTATGTAAATATATTACATTATGTTGTAAAAGGCTATTCTATTGTATTTGATATTTTGCCGTTTGCTTGTTAGTGTTGATATATTTTGCCGTTAACTTGTCAACGTTCACATGTTTTGCCGTTGACTTGTCAGTGCTAAATCGCATGTGTCATACTGTGCAAAATTACAGTGTCTATTAAAAATTATTTATAATTTTGAGGAGCCATGTAACGAACAGAAAGTGGCCTTGATACCCACACTAAAGTTTCTTGAAAATGCGATTTTAGGTTGTATTTAGTTTTTTATGCGGGATCATTAATCAATTGTTCCTACCTTATGCGGGGTTATTAATCAAGTGGTATTTTGGCCCAAGCCTACAATCCACGTGTAACCTCGTATAAAAGCCATGGATTTTAATGCTTGGCCTTAGTTGTTTGTTAGTTCACGGTAGTATCAAGTGCCATGCTGTTTTGAAGATCATGGGCGAGCGTTAGTTGGTAAATATATTGATCTTGTACTTTACATGTACTGCGTAATCATACTGTGCGAGCAGCCATGTAAGGCGAAGTCGTGTATTGGTATTTTTGCTTTATATTATTTATGTAAGTAGAATGCCTTTACAACAGTGTAATAATTTTGTTGATTTTTGTCCATTAGTTTAAAATGAGTTTCGGACAAAAGACTTAATCTTATTTTCATGATGTTTCAGACGACCTTTTGTTCCCGAGTTCTTTGTTCTTTGAAGAAAGAGTCTTCACTAGCTCTTTGTCTTCTCCAGGCGCCACACAAGCAACCAGACGGCTACAATACATGTGCACTTCACTACTTACGCTATTCATTTTGTTGTTTTCATTTTTTACTTGATACGGAACATCTTTATGTATGTAGTTTTGCGTCACTGAGTCGTCAGGGACAGACTGACGAAGCATTAGAGCTGGTCTGACTCTTCCCTTTACCTTAACATTAAGGTAACCATCAGGACGTGTCTCTGTCAGAATCTTGACGATTTGTACCCGATTCGTCTGGTTCTGGGATGGATCCGTCTGTGGTACTGCGACAAGAGTAGGGGGTACTAAAGAACATCGGATCGTTGAAGGTGGCCCTTGAGGCGATGTGAATGAGGGAATGGGCTTGTTGTTGTCGGTTCGGCGCAACTTGTACTTGTCCTTAAGTCCGTGACGCTACTAAGGAAGTATCCTAGACCAATTGGAATGTGTCTTATCTGCTAAGGTGCGAAGGCTTTATTCTATCCGGGAATTTTGTCGTTCACAGGTGGCGTTGCTTTGGGCATGGTATCTTGAAATGAATTTGTTTTGAATGTGTTGTGTCTTACATAGCTCTTTAAGGACTAAAGACATGGCTCTATCTGTGATTAAGATTTAAACTACCGTAACGGCAGATGATATCGCTATGTATTGCATCAGACAAGGGTTTTGCACTTATTTCTTGTAAGGGGACTGCTTTGCACCATTTTGAAAAGAAATCCACAATGAGAAGGCTGTATTTATTACCTTCTGAGTACTTAGTGAGGGGGCCTAATATGTCCATGTACCATCGCTTAAAGATACCTGTTGACGGATAGGAGCACAAGGGGGTGGGTCTTTGGTGAAAAGCTCTTCTAGCTTTGTGTCTTGTTTTGGATCAAGAGAGATGTTCCAGAAGGCGTTCTTATCGTCAACTGTGGAGAAGATTGAAGCCTTTTTAGACGCAGTTACTTCGAGTTTGTGTCAATGTCTGGTAGAACTTGAACAACTGGAGTAAGAAGTGTGTTTAGTTTACGGTAGTCTACCACGAAGCGATAAGAATCGTCCCGTTTTTTGACAAGCAGACAGAGGGATGATCAGCATGATGAGCTTTCTTGTATGATATCATCTGCTAGCATTTTTTCAAGAAGGTATGGTTTTGTAAGCACGTTGATGTACTGGTTTTGCGTTATCTGTTTCTATTGTGTATTTGTAACCTTTGCAAAGTCCTAAGGATGAATCGTTTGTGGCAAAAAACATCTTGGTTATAACCCAAAAGCAACAGGATTGTTGCTGCGTGGAGGTCTGAACCAAAGTTGAGGGTCTCGAAGACCGCCACTGGGTAGCCCTTTGGGATTGTTCTATCGCATACGTCAGCGTTAAGTACTCGTACATGGACGACGTTATTCTTGGTTGTCACTAGACATTTGGCTCCTTGAAGGCGAAATCTGCGTGGAACTTCTTTGATAGGAGAGACAATACCTGTTGTGTTTTTATTTGTAGCCCTTTTAACAGTTTTGACTGCTTCGGAGGAGGCCCGTTTAAGTATTTCCTCTAGTGTTCTAGCGAGGAAGGTTGGTTTGTATGCAGCGTTTGTTTGTGTTGGAGGTGAGTTATTGTACTCCCCTTCATTGGGTGTACTAACAAAAGCTAACTCGTCTTTGTCGAAGTTGAGAGTGCCTTTGTGTTTAGTAAAGAAGTCTTCTCCAAGTGTAAGTTTCTTTAACAGGGAGTCAATGACATAAACGTATGAGCAAATTGTAGATGAGAAGTTGTAAAACCGGAGGTAATACTTGCGGTGTCTTCAACATCCATTGTGGTTCGATTGACGGCTTTGACTCGTGTGCTCAAGTTGTGGTGCGTTGTCTCTAAAGATTGAGCAGAAAAGATTTTTGCAAATGCACGCAGTTTGTATCTAGAAGTATAGGGATTTGCTTGTGATCCCGAACTGAAGTTGTTTTGTGACTGTGTTGCATTGTAATGAGAGGTTGTTCTATTTTATCTGTAGTTGTCGATGCAATGGAGTAGACTCTGTCACGTGTATCGCTTGCCTCAGAATATAGCTTCTGTGGATTTTGGCGCACCGTAGGCTGTGGTACATGTTGTTGAATGAGTTTTTGTCGTTGTTGTTGCTGTTGCATTTGTTGCCTTTTACTGCTGTTTTGATGGAGCTTTGTTCAGATTGTATTGACGTTTGTTGTTAGGGAGCTTTGTTATACGGAGGTTGTTTTTTGTTTTAGGCTCCGTTGTTTGCAGGTAGTTTGTTTGTGTAGCTGTTGACTTTGATGTCGAGTATACCAATTGCTCGTTTGAAGTGCCCTTGTTTCTTGTAGAAGGCACAAGTTTTTTATTGGCTGGACAGCTGTTGGCGAAATGCCCTGTCGGGCAATTGCGACAATTGTCGATGTATTGTCGTTGCTGAGTAGTCCGCTGAGTGGTGTTATAAGTACTAGATTGTCTCTTTGTGGGTGTGTTTAATTAAGTGCTGTGTTTGGAATGTTGTGTTTGATTTATTTCAGTGTGTGCTGGTTGTGCCTTTAGTGCTAAATTATACATTTTTGCTGCCAACTCCGAATTAAGTGCTGCATTTCGGAATGGGTCCCAAGAGGTGATATTTTGAGCCGCAACGTCTTTTACGATGTAAGGAATGAAGTTTTGTTTGGCCTGTGGAAGAGTCCAAGCCAGAGGTATATCGGCCTCTAGAGCCAGTGCAGCCATGTTGTCTATGAAATCAGATACCTTTTGTTCTGATTTCTGAAGTGTGTTTTTGAAAGTGGTAGTTAATTCGTTTGATTTATCGACAATGAAGGATGCTTTGTACGCTTGGAGAAAATGAGCTTTTGTGGATCTTGCAGCAATGTCCAGAGTGGATGCCCACGTTTTTGCTGTGCCTGCCAAGGATGCAGAACCTAGAAAAATCCGCATCTGATATGTGATATAACAGAGCCATGTCTGTTGCATAACGCAACCAGCTTTTGGCTTTTTGTGGGTCCCCGCTAAAGTAACCCCCCCCCAATTTCCGGTCGAATGTGAATGTATTAAAAGCAGGCGCATGCGTAGGGATCGGTTGGTGCCGTGGGATTGGACGAGAGGGCCGGTGACGGTGCCTCGGGGGTGGTTTGGGGTCATTGGTCGGGGCTGGTAAATTCTGTTCTAGTTCCACAGGCGGTGTGGCTTGAGCTTGGCTGCGTGTGACAATCTGATTCTCAGTGGAGGAATGTTGTTGAGTGATATTGGGGAATATTAATATGTAAAAAGCATAATCTGGAATAAAAAAGGATATGGTTAATTGGAAAACAAAAATGCTGATTAGGGTCAAAGCTAAAATAAAAGGATTGAGGGAAGTGAATATCTGCAAAACAACAGTGTTGCCTAACCTAAATATAGGGTTGAGGGAAATGGCTATCTGCAAAACAAAGGGTTGATTAGTTGATAAAACCTAAAATAAAGAAAATAAGTATCATATCATATCATACCATATCATATCAAAGAGTCATTTATATTGCGCATATTCAGCAAGCTACTATGCGCTACAATAGTAACTAATGTCAACCATAATCCTAGAAATAATAACATAGCACAAACCATTATATCACAGCTAAAATTGTTACAGTCATGAGTGTCCCTAAAAACAACTTTATCGTTAACTGAAATAAGCAGTCTTGAATAAATGTGTCTTCAAGTCTTGTTTGAAAATTGCTAAATTTGGTTGAGTTCTAATGCGAGGAGGCAGAGCATTCCACAAGACAGGAGCTGCATGACTGAATGCTCTGTCACCGTAACGTGTCCTGGACTTTGGCACACACAGGTGCATGGATTCGGTCGATCGTAGATTCCGTTGGGGGCAATACAACACAACCTTATCACAAATATAGCCCGGTGCCTTACCATGTAGAGCTTTCCAAACTATACACAAAACTTTAAACTTTATCCGGTCTTCGACCATAAGCCAGTGTAGCTCTAAAAGTGCCTCTGAAATACTACAGTCCCGCTTCCTCTGCAACACAAGTCGGGCTGCAATGTTCATAACGCGCTGCAAGCGTTGAATCAAACACTTGGGTAGGGAAACTAGCACAGAATTACAATAATCAAGTCTAGAGATCACGTAGGCTTGAACAAGGGACTTGGTTGCATCAATGGTAAGATAGCGGCGTATTTTGCGTATCCAGTTAATGGACGTCCATGGACAATGAATCATCAAGAGTCACTCCAAGGCTTTTGATAGACTTTGAGGATCTGATAATACTGTAACCCAAGTCCAGTTCAGACACTTCTACTATTGACCTATTTCTTCCACTACAAATAATCATAAATTCTGTTTTATCCGGGTTGAGTTTTAATTTGTTGGCTGTAGTCCACTTCTCTATTCACACAATACTTTTACTCAAGTCCGAGACGGTTTCATACTGACTATCAGGGACTCTCAGTGACAGATACTTAGACAGCCCAGTGTCATCTGCGTAACAGTGAAACAAGAGTATGAGCAGCTGAAGCAAGTTGCCCAAAGGCTGAGTATAGCCAGAATACAGCCTTGGTCCTAATTTGGATCCTTGTGGCAGCGAACATTCCAAAGGGAGTTTATCCGAAGAGGTCTTCCCTACTGACACACAAACACTTCTGTCGCTTAGGTAGGATAGATAGGTAGAAGTAGATTTTGTCCAGAGAAAATAAACCTGAAATAGTGATATACTCAACCTGCAATTGAACCAAAAATTACTGAGGTGTAACGGGGGATGCCTGAGGCATCCTCCATCAATTTTTATGGTCGACTTAGGGGGTTGGATCGCTATAGGGTCTTTGTTTTGGACCTAGGGGGCTTGAAGACAGCAATTTTGTTTAGGGATTAGCTCAGGTCGTTACGCCGAACAGGCTTGGTTAAATGCAGGGGTATATCGAGAATGAATGATTATGCTGGGTTATTGAATACTAAAATACACGACTAATCAACCTTTTACTAACGTATTCACATGTCCGTTATTTCCTTTATTTACTACCCAAACATTAACTCTATACGAAATAAGCAAATAGCTTAGCTAATGATTGAGCTCCTCCGATCAAAGCAGCCGCACGGAAGCTACTCCCAAACACGAGAAGTTATCCAAATAGTCCAAAAAGACACGTGAATTCCGAGCACTGGTATTTGCAATTTAAATGTTTCTTCCTTTGTGTCCGGTGAGCAACTGCCAATTAAATTTTAAAGTTATGTCCGAGGTAAATTTTAGGAAGGGCTGGACAATTTGTAACAGCCTCTGGTATTGGTCAGGGAATCGAGACAACTGCTGTTAATAGAAGAATTTGTAATTTTACTTGCGCCACTCTAATCGAAACACTGACCATTTGAGATGGTTATTTATGCGACGTTGTTTGATTTCAATTTTGAGTTAAAACGAAACGCTACAGGGAAGTATACTTTACATACAAACCAAAATTGGGTGAGCAGACGATAAACATGTCACTTGTGGAGTGACAATATTTAAATTAAGAGTCTAATTACAGGGCATACGATACAACAAAAGAAAAGCTAAGACGAAGTTTACAATCACCAAAAGGTGTTGATTGCACACCCGCTTGGAAAAGTCCAAACAAGGGTGCTTGAGACATGAGAGGTTAATCAGCACAAACACTTTATGGTCACACGTTTAAAATTTAAATGTTGAATCCATAAAGTTGTCTACAATTAAGATCTTCCCTAAAACACAAACTCCCTAAAAATCTTGATTTTTCTATTTTCAGTATTATCACTACGGTATTATATCCATGATCCATCCCTTCAGTCGATGGCAAGCATAGTGCTGGAAGCAAATGGCCGACAGCAGGTGGACCTTTACATCCCGGACAGAAAAAGGCTTCAAAAGGATGGCTATGGGCCAGAAGAGGACCGTAACAATTTGACAGCAACAGAAATAAATCATTAATGTGCATAATAATCGAAAACACAGCACTTAAAATGCGCACAACAGTTCACAAAGGGTGCACGGTACTACCACTGCAGCTGTTTGCCTTGAAGTTGTCGTTTCCCTGGAACTTGGGCAATTCCCTGGGGGCAGGCAGTGTGACCTCTAGAACAGAAGAACAGAGATTTCTCCGAGATAATTGCAAGTAAGTTCCGCGCTGCTGGTCTTTATCTGGGCGAAAACAAAAGATTTTTGGGCGTTTCTGGGGCTTGTAGCACTTTTTTGCCGTCAGTAGACGGTCTCAGGACAGTCCAAGTCTACGATCCAACATTTCAAGAACAGAGACTGGAAAGCAATTTACCAAAATAGAGCCAAGAAAGATATAAGAAGAAATAACAAAGGAATTTGTGGCAGATAGCATGAGGAAGGCAAGCTCTGTCAGTTTAAGCCAAGTGTCAACACCGGTCTGTGTGGATTCTGGAGCTGCGTCGGACGCGGCTGTATATGCTAAGCTCACTTCCAGCCAGTGTTCCTCTCCATTGCTTTAACCGGGTCAAGTGCCAGAGACTGGAACTGCGGAGGGGGTCTCAATAGGCCTTCTCCCATCGTGACAAATGTCTACATTGAATCTGGAGGGTTATGTCGAAATCATAAAGACATATCTCTCCCCTTGCTTCCATCCCATTGACAAAGGAGCATAAAACTTACATCCCATCAGGGGAAGTACCAACACACTCTGAAAGATACGGGACCTCAAGGTGCTGACCAAGACTCCCAGGATCCAGGTTGGAGGGAGAATAACCCAAAGAAAAGACACAGAGTTTTCCATCCCTCACCGGGCTGTGGTGAACTGTTATGGAGAGACCCAGCAGCAGCAGAGAGACATTCTATTCGGACTCTTTCTCCATGACCCTCACGCAACCAGGTAAATACATCGCCTTCTCCGTGGACTATTTTGCCAAGGACGTGCCATTCAGGGATGCTGTTCAAGAGATAGCTCGTCTAGCTAATGGTTCGCCTTGTCTGGATAGAGATGATTCCCCGATTCGGTATCTCAGGCTCGGATTCAATGCTTACTATCCGGATTCGTTTATCACACTTTCTACAAGTTACCTTCAAGAATACAAACACCTACCGCTGTGGATAGGCCGAAGGAAAAGGAAAGTATCAGTAACTAGAAGCGTTTTGCCTTTTCAGGAAAGAGCGAAACCGGTGGAATGGTGGAAGATGACATGAAGATAAACATCTGACAGGTCTATTGACATACCCTATATCCCTGACTGTAGAGTTTCTTTTATGACCTGTGCTGTACCATTTCCAGAGCCATAGCAGTCCTAGCCGTGAATCGCCATTAGGTCTTTTAGTAGCGAACGAGCAGACAGTCACTCCAGGACATCTACATGACAGACCATTTCAGAGACAAGTAAAGCTCGCGTTAGGTCAGAGAAACTCTTTCAAGGCCGAAATTAGTTTTTGTCTTAAAACTGTCTTAATGTTCCGACTACAGTGATGTTGAATCCATTGTCAGGGTGAATTGTGGAGAGGCAAATGGCAGTTTAGCCTGTGCAGGTACCACATCAACTAGCAGGAACTCAAGAGATGTCTGTATCGCAATAAATGTAGCAGCTATCCAGGCAACTCAGAGACAATAGTGTGCTTATACGTCTCGTAGACAACTCCACAGCAGTGGCATATTTAAACAGACAAAGAGAGACCAGGTCACAAAATCCGTCGAACCTAGCCTCGACACTATCGGATCATAATCACGACCCTCCAGAACAAGCCAAATCATCCACGCCGAATGGTGTCTAGCCGATCATCCTTTGAGCGAAAAGTGCGCCACTCACCATTGGGCCCCTATACCGGATTGGTTTGTCAATTCAATGACGAGTCAGCTTCCCAGGTTCATCTTCTCGAGCAGCCTGGGCAATGGACGCTCTCAGCTGTCCGTGGCCAATTTAGGAAGTGATGTACAAATTTGCCTCTTGGCACGGCAAGTCTAAGTTAGGTCCGTTTCAGCCTTCCGCGGCAGTGGTGGCAAACTTTCTGGATCACCTGTCATCTGTATTAAAACTACCACGGTAAGACCTACTTTACTGCAAGCTTTGGGTTAAGGCAAGCGGAGAAGCGAGATCCATACCTTAGACAGAGAGGCGAGAAAATAAAACGCTGAATAGAAAAAGATATTTCTTATCCCCAGCGCCGGCTTTATGGGAAAACCCAAATTGTTATTCACGGCATGCGTACACATAAGTCTCCCGGCCTGGCCAGAAAGGCAGTTTTCTGCAGGTCAGGTCTCTCTGTGTCCTGTCGAAGTCCTTCGACAATATCTCAGGCCTTAGAGGCATTAAGGTCTAAAAATGCGAAAGCTCTCATTATTTCATTTATGCTGGAATTCAAAACAGACCAGTTCTGTTTTATATAAAGGGGTCATCTCAGTTGTTTACGTCAAGGCACAGGCTAACACGGACCCTCAAAACCGAATTAAAAACCAAGGCCCATCACGTGCGTCTAGTTGTGAATTCTCTCAGGGTTCCCAGTAATGTATCACTGTCTGATATACTTGAAAGAGGTCGTTGGTTTAATTGATCTTAGCATTATCTTGAAAACTGCTCACAGAACGAATTTTTGGGTCTCTTATCATTAGGCTTATTCATATTAGTACAGACGTCTATTATAAGCTGAGTTTGCTTCATTTTGTTACAGGCCATCCACTCCCAAACTCAAGGACAAAGGCAAACAAAAAGATGGTTTCTCAAAGGGGCACGATGCATAAACGAACTGCCATTTTCACTTGTATTGACTTTATTTTCAGTGTTTTATCATTTTCGTATCCTTAAGACTGCATTTTCTTAGGACAAGATCACCTTGTACCGTACCAGTTGTCTCACTCTTACCTCTTTTTCAAGCTCTTGAGTCAGAAAGGGGCAGGAGTCCCATGTTCTGTCCCAACTGTTTCCACAGGTCTGTGCCAGCTGCACTTGTGATGAATCATGAGGGGACGTTCCATATTGACCATTCCAGCTGCGATTATGGTGCCATTATTGCCTCCTCATGTCGTGGGAAAAGTGATGCTTACGTGAATTTGATCACTATTTCAGTTCAAAGTCAATCAGTTTTGAATTTAAAGAGTGCCTAGTTGTATATTTGCAATTTTTGCGAAAAATCGATCGTTTGAATCACCTTTTTGTAAAAATTTCGAAGTTTAGTGCTAGCTTGTTCAGTTTATCTGTCACAGCATGGTCAGACTAGCTTTGTGAACACCTCTCTGAGAGTGAGTGTCTGTAGTTGTTGATATTTTGTTTTGAGTAGATCTTTTTGATTTACCATCTATTTGTCAAATACGTAAGAGGAATGGTTCATGACACTCATTGTCAGTAAGTCTGTTAGCCTGTTTTGCAACAAACTTCTTCATTTCTTTATTAAGCCTTTATTTCTTTTGTTAGTCCACTGTATGTAATTTCGATTCGGAATTGTTTCCCCCGATCCATTTTTTGGAAGTGTTCAAAAAGTGGAATTTAGTTGTCAGTTTTCATTTGACTATAACTAAAGTTTCCATTGCTCTCTGTCCTTACACCGGACTTATACGGGTCATATTATAATTCGCGACCTTTTATCGCGCAGTTCAAAATGGCAGGCTCCACTTCAATCCCACCTAAAAGTAGAAACAAGCGAATTCGAAACTTTTACAAAATAAACTTCGCGTTTTATTTCGTAAAACGACAATGGAATGGGGCTGGTAGGAAGTGATCTATGGCGTAATACAAGAAGATTCCCTGATCCTGACTGGTCGATGGATGGTCGGCGGGATAGGACTGCAGCAAAAAAGTTTGTTTCTATTGCGTGGAAAGTATTTACCGGACAGGGAATCCACGTAAAACTCTTTGAGGTCTTTATTGCAACATTGCAACAACTTTATTACAACATTGAATAGACGTCGGAAAATGACATTATACAGACGTCGAACGATAGACTTTATATAGACGTGGGAGTCACAACTAAACAACAGTCTCATTAACCACGACACATTATTATTGTCGCTCTCACTCTCTATACAGCATTGAGAAAAAGACGTAGATCCGACTTCCGTTTGCAACACGCTTAATAGACGTCGGATATTCGACGTCTCTCCAACGTATCTATATTTTATTTCGAGTTCCAATCAGAAATGGCAATTAGGTGACAATTAGAAATGTAAGAAAATTATTGTTTCTGTCAACTTAAGTAAGAAATTATAACACTTTTTGATTTTCATTCTCTAGTTTAATGAATTCGGTAAAGTATGATTTCTTTTTCCTCCATTACAGCCAGGGCTAGGACGACCATATTTGGCATAGACGACATAATGTAAAATGTCTAGTTGGCCAAGCACAGTTTTGTTTATACATTTATAAATATTTTATATACAAACATGGACATTGAAAAAAAATCTTGTCACGCAAATTCATATGCGGGCACTGCGTGCTCATCCACCTGTCTTCTTTCAGCCAACGCCCACACTGGCTGCATGCGGAGTAGGCTTCTTCCTGCCTTGATGAGTGACGTCGTAGGCATAAGTTGTAGCGTGTGGCTTTCTCGACGTCATCTGTTTCAATTGCCTGTAGAACTGAAGTTGATTGAAACAAACCAGAGCTCGGCTGTCCTGGAATCTGGGCAGAGTTCATAATGAAACAGCGTGCAGGGAAACGCCTTTAAATCTGTGCCTGGAACATTTTTATCTTCATCTTCAAAGGAGAAGATGTCAGTAAGTTGTACATCTTAAATGATGGGCTCAATGCACTTGAAAGTTAAGGGTTCGTGAATCTCGCAGTCTGTACAAGCCATGGTGAAATTGCATGCACACTTCCAACCAATTCTGAACAACTTTGCTTTTATTGGGCCCTCCTGGGCAATAATAGGGATTTGTGGACATTTCAATGTTTCGAGCAATTCCGAACAACTTTGATTTTTGAACCCTCCTCCTGGGCGGTAATGAGTATTTTTATTTGTTTGCACGTTTCAAGCAATTCTGAAACTTTTTGGTTTTTAGAGCCCTTTTGCGATAATAGGGTTTTTGCATATTTACACGTTTCAAGCAATTCTGAAAATTTTTGGTTTTTAAACCCCCTAGGAACGAAAATCATATTTTTGCATAACTTCACATTTTAGACTAAGGCGATTGTTTCACATTGTCAACCCCCCCCCCCCCCCAACGAAGGTGACAAATTGCTTGTCAGTAAATCAATGTGATACTGAGTGGCTATCAACTCATGGAGATTCCAAAGAATTTGCCGATTCATTTCTACTCCAGCTCCGGATATCTTCGCAAAGCATCGTACTGGGTTTGCTATAGGAAAAGTCCTTCATACTCACTATGTTTGTGGTGTGATGCTATTATGCGTTATTGGCCAACGTCTTATCACAGCTAAAAGTGTCAGAAGAGACCGTATAGCAACAGCAAAGACCGGGACGCAATAAGATGTCGCTGCAGTAATCCAATTTAAATATGTTGTGAATGTTTTATATGGAGGATCAGGACTTCTATTCTAACATAATATTCCTGATACAGAAGATGAACAATATCCATTTTGGTTAGCTGCACGATTCTTTGAAAATAATACTATTACGGCAGATGTGACTACTACGAGCACAACTTCAACTACTACTACGACTACAACACATAGTACGCCGGTTACAAATGTGAGTACGGCAGCTATTGAAGCAGTTACTAATGCAAGTGCGGCGGATACAGACGCGAAAAAGAAGAGAAAGAAAAGATTAAGAACACCATCGAATGGAGGGCCTAGTGCTAAATTGACAGCACATCTGCGCATTATAAAGAGGAGCAGAAGTTGGATGCTGAACCACAGTATATACCACAACGTACACCACGAGATGTATCCATTGTGATAACAGCGGTCAAAATTACGCCAAGATATTATGAAACATTGTAATATGAAGACACACTAACCTTATATGTATATTTATATATATTGTAGGACACTTCGCTTTCGTTCTAAAATCTCTTCTGGTTTCTTTTAAGTATTTTAACTAACAGTTAAAATAAAGAGACGTTTCTTGTTCTTCGCGTTGTGTTTTTATTTTGGTTTCGATGCTATCACTGTGATACCACAACCGGGACTGTCTAAAATTATTAGGCTGCATGTTTGTATCAGATGCATTACATGATGATGAAATCATGTGCCATGTGACGATGAGGTAATCAGTTTTACCTTGCATGCCCAACAAACAAGGTAATAATATCTAGGATAGATACCAATAAGTGATTCATCAAAAGAAGCCCCAAATTGAATTAAAAGCCACTAGCCTTGTTACAAAAGGCTCAAACCCTAATGACTTTTCAATAAATGACTCTCACGGGAGGGTACGTTTTGACGCGTTAAAATTTTTTTATTAAAACATTAAATGCAACATTAATGACATTATTCAAACAACATTGGCAAACGAATAAAATGTTTCCAATTAGTTAAAGTGGAAAACATTTGTCTAGTTTAATTAACGCAAAAATCCCAACTATCACTTACAAGCAGACAAAATATTTCCGACTGGTTAAGGTAAGAAATATCAGTCTACTGCTTAAGTAAATAAAATTGGAAGGAATGTAACCGACTGATGAAGGTAAGATGCATTCCTTTGCACATCATATCATGATTACACAGACATGCGTACATGTATATAATATACTGACGCTAAGTAAAAGCGCAAAGGCTTTAAAGTAGTTTTTATCCTGTTCCTTTTGGGTTTTGGAAATGAAACAAACGTCAAATGTTTAACACTATTAGAATAGATTGTTTTTCACAACCATACCATGTCAAAATTTGGAAAAGGTACGATAAATACTGTTTCAAATATAACAATTTACATTTACCATTGTGTTTTACTTTCCATCGGTATATAATGAAATATCAATTTATCATCAATGTATTTCACTTATAAAATCATCAATTAGATCTTAAGGAATAGATACAGCAATAAATATCCATAAATGTTCACAATAATGTTCATAAAACTTACAATAATAAACACTATGGTCTAGTAAATCTGAACACAGGTTCGTCATTGTTGACAATTTTCACACTTTCAGATTGTTTGAAATATTCAGTGCGGTTCAGGTTACGGGCTTGCCAACGCTCTCGCAACGGTGAACCATCATTCATGGTAATTAGATGTCCACTCCGACAACGTTTATAACACATAATTTTTCTATACGAAAAGTATGCGAAACCCAAGCATAAAATTATTTACAGACATGTTCATTTTGTTAGACAATTTTGAAAAAGCTCAACTTCGCTAAATGTGAGGAGTGACATTTTGAAGTTGAGATTTAATATCAGTGTTTCCGGATTCATAAACTGGTATAAAGAAATATTTTGATTCTGCATTACATCCTTTATTAAATCCAAAAGGAGAAATTCCGTTCTCGATTATTCTAATTGTCAAAGTCTAGCAGCGGGTTATCGCTTACGGTGTCAATGACTTTTATCACGGAGTTTTACATTTTACTTTGTTCAATGCTGCTTTCTGTTTTACTCAAAGTTATCGTGCAAGTCAGATAAATATCCAGATATTCATTCTCTCTGTTTTATATTCGATACAATTCACAACATCCACAGCATGCAGTTATTCCCTTCTTAGCAGCTGACTGTTCTTAATATTTATTCCAACATTAAATTTATTTTCACTTTATCACCCTTTTGCCAATTTCGCTCGGTTCTATCCAGATCCAGATTCAATTTACTCTATACCATCTAGTTCTCACACAACAAACAGACTTCCTATAAATGCTTTTTACTTGAACGCTATTTCAAACTTCCCGCCAATTTTGTATCCAAACTGGTCTCCTTCTCCCTTCTAGAATTTGTGAAAACCGAGTGCCCCGAACCCTGCGGCTGCCCGCCTTATATACCTTCATGAGGGTGCCGAAAGTTTACCAATAGGAACGTTTCCCTCCAAAATTATTGCCCAATCACATCACAGCTTTTTTGTTTACATTTCGTTTGTTTCCATGCCGTTGTTGGGTTCTTACACCTCCCCGTCGTAAAGGTAAATATTTACATTCGGGAAGCGAATTACACTCAACAATACTATTGGATACACAGAACCACGTGACAGAAAATTTCGCTCCCTTTTACTAAAAAAAATCTATAATTTGACAAATCTTAAGATTTAAAAACTAATGCCTTACAATATCAGTGCGTATTGAAAGTACAATGCACAGCAAGGACTTATGATGCAAAATACTTCACAAAAAGCTAAATTCCCACGTTTATCCCCAAATTTGAACAAAAATTTTAAAAAATGGTATTCAAACATACCGAAAGCCTTAAAAAGTTACATATATGAGCGGCATGACTACGAAGTCACCAAAACTTTACAATTAATCCCACAACAACGATTCTGATAATAACATACACAAATCGACCCACAAATGCAAAATTCTAAATTCTGACACTAATATATTCTGACGTTTTGCATTTAACTTTAATTTCAAAATTGAACTGGAGACGAAATTACACATTTACCATACCACAAATACGCCAAACTAGGTACCGGGGGTTTCCGAAAAAAGCACAGGGCTTCTATTTGGAAACTGGCCAATTTCAGGCGCTCATTTAGAAACCAAATAGAAGCCCCGGGGCTTCTATCAGGAAACAGTTTCCTAATTAGAGCCCCGGGGCTTCTATCAGGAAACAGTTTCCTAATTAGAGCCCCGGGGCTTCTATTTTTTAGATAGTGGGGGGAGGGGGGGGTGATGATTGTCGATAAGTTTTTATTGAAAAAAAAGAAAATTTACCATCAATCTCTTATTAAAGCGCTACATGCTGAGGATATCGGCACAAAAAATAACAAAACACACAAAAACAACAGTAACTAAAAAGCCTGGTAAAATGGGGGGGGGTGCCTTCTGCGAAGCACAGGATTAAGCAGCGACGCAGGACGTGTCTAGGGATTTGCCTCACATCAAAGAATTAAGTGCAGAGTGTCTGCATTGCTAGTAAACATAAGTTCTAAAAAGACTTGCAGGGAAGGAGGGGCAACATCACGCCGCCCGTTTCAGTACGCAGCCGGTTATATTTTCAGTAATACTCCGGAGTAAAGGTGGCAGTGGGGAGGGGGGTATGTTCGCCTTGTGCAATGCACAGGATTAAGCAACGATGCAGAACATGTCTAGGGGTGCCTCATATCAAAAGATTAAGTGCACCGTGTCTGCATTGCGAGTAAACACGAGTTTTAAAAACACTTGCAGAAGCAGGGGGCTTTTATTAGGAAACGATTTTTTCAGGTCTTTATTTTAACTCCAAATAGAAGAAGCCCTGGGGCTTCTATTGGGAAACAGTTTCCTAATAAGAGCCCCGGGGCTTTTATATGGGGGGAGCTTCTTTTCGGAAACTCCCGGTAAGACTATACAGTTATTATTTTGACTTTGCAATATTGCTCAATCTTATTTTGATCTCTCGAGTATAAGCACAATAAACATGAAGGATACGGGTTATGTAATTAGCAAAACTGAACGTGAACGACAAACGTTCATTTCGTCTTTATCTAGAAAACTGTGAAGTCCTTTGAGAACAGAAATAGCAATAAAATCTTACTTAGTTTCATACACAGCAGAAAGAGTTAATTTATTTTCTTGAAAGAGCTTCATAAACAGAAAATATGGACTCTACATAAATAATTGGTAGGGCCAGTAAAATATGAACCCTGTTTCTTTCGGGGACAACAACTTGTCTTAAAAATGTTGATTTGAATGGGTGGAAGATCCGGAATCTGAGAACACAGTTGGGATTGAAATGTAAACCTATGGAAAAGTTGATTCCCAGTCTCAGTGGCAAGGAAAAGTATGTGGTACATTACCGAAATTTACAGCAATATGTATCTTTTGGACTGAAAGTAACAAAGACTTACGAGTCTTTATGTTCCAGCACAGTAAATGGCTAGCTAGACACACAGATGTCAAGATAGAGAATAGAAAAGTGGCAAAAAACCCGTTTGAAAAAGACTTTTACAAATTGGTGACGTTTTTGCAAAACCATGGAAATTGTGAGGAAACGAACCAATGTAGAATTGGTTCAAAATGAAAAACGTTTCAAAAAGCTGGTGGTCAAGCTTACATTTTACCGATTCCACATTTTCAATAAAGATTCGACAGCAGTTCGTTGCCTCAAATCGGATGTGTTGCTGAACGAACCCATTCAGATTGGATTTACTATTCTAGATCTCAGCAAAACCCTCATGTGGGATTATCACCTCAGTTACATGAAGAAGTATCCAGAGGCAAAACTTCTGTTCAGTGATACAGGGTTTGTGCTGTGACATACCGACCAGAGACATTTACAAAAACCTGCAACAAGACAGTCATCTCTCTGATACATGCTTCCCCTACCAAGAAGGAAATTTTGTTGTCAGTGAAAGAATGGCAAATGTTGAAGAAGCAAATGACGTCAGTGGATTACATGCTTCAGCAGACTGATGCGCATAAATACTGTAACATTCAGGAGATGGTTCAGTAGAACTCATCATCAATCATGGACATATAACTAACTTTTAATTCTTTGGGTGAATTCAAATTGTATTATTATGCAACTATTCTCTTATCACCTGTTGAACAAGCTGTGGTGAAGAAGAATATAGAACATTTTTCTGTACCTGGATTTCGCTTAAAAGTCTCAGAAGATCTAAAAATGAGAGTAATTGAACGTGACGCTGAAAGTTTGATACGGTTTCTGCAGTATGGTGAGCTTGACGAAAGCTGAGTCCATCACCCTCAGTGCAGAAGAATGGAACTACGCTTATCTTACTTGACAGAAACTTGAGTCTGAACTTTAAGCGAGATGGATGTGTACAACTGATACGAGTTTCAAAGAAAATTGACTTTAAGCCTGATATGTGGATTCGTGTGATCAGTATGGCAGCCAGTATGACTATGATAAAGAGTGTTAATAATGTAATGTCAGTAATATTGATATGGTATTATCACATCGTGTAGATGTGAAAGTGATGGGTTGTATCGATGTTATGTCAGCTTTCACAGCATTTACATACGGGGTAATAAGATTTATGATACTTATAGCAATTTAAGTTGTTCTGTGTGAACTAATACGTTACATATATTAGCATAATATGTGTTTGAAATATTTTCATTCTTAATAATTAATTGTATTCTCATTCTCAATAATTGTAAATACTTGTGATTTGATAACTTGTTTTTCAATCAATAGTAAATAATTGGAATTTGTTATTTTGAATAAAAAGTACACATATGATGCTTTCTACTTTTTAATTTTTTTCTCTCTCAAACAATACTTGATTATATTACATATGAATATATGATATATATGGTTTACGGATAAGTTAGAATGAAAAAATAAAAAGGATTTACGGGTGAGTTAACATCTCGCCAGGAATCCTAAATTTAGAAGAAAGGGTTTACGAGTGAATTGACACCTCGCCAGGGACCCTCCATTTGAATAAAAAAGGGATATACGGATAAATTAACACCACGTCAGTGATTCCAGTGACTCATTAGAATGATATGACACCAGTACGCATGGCAGTGTAGCAGTAATCATTCACAAAAATATACATTTAGATAAGTATATCACTAAAAATTATACATTAAAAGAAAAATGAAACAAATTTAATAGAACAATAGTTTGTAATGTTCATATACAAAGTCTTTTATTACAAAATCTCCATCACTTCTTTCCAATATATCTTGAATGTCAAGCACACTGTGAGCTTGAGCTCTATGTTATATATAATACACACAATAAAAGTAATCACAAGTAGAGGAAATGAGCTGCTGCAATGGTATGGAATTATATACATACTCACAAATTAAAAACTTTTCTAAATAATTATCTACAGGTGCAAGTCCATACGAGTCAAAATATTCCACAAGTTTGTCAAAGTATATGGCAACTCGATGTTCAATAGGTTCTTCATGATTGTCTGTGTTGAAGCCCTAGGGTCCTTGCTGTAATCTTGGCAGTTGATCCATAGGGAACACTCCATGGAATAAGTCTTTTGTCATAACATCATGCGTCTATATGCTTCGTCTTCATGATTGATGATCAAACTGAATACTACGATTTGCGCTTATTTCAATGATGTTGTAAAATTCAGCATAGACTATGACACTGACTGTATTTTGCAAAGCAATAGCAAAATTCATCGCTAGCCGCAGGTTTCCATGCTTGATAATGGCATAATGATCATAATCATTATGATCATTATGTTAAGTCGAAAGAAAATAAAACGTAACCTGTAGGCCAATCTTCCTGTTTTATGACGGAGCTTCTCTCACCATTTCATCTATAAAAAGATTTGCAAAGAGTTTCAAAAGCGTCAAGATATTTTGCTTGAACAATGTTAAGCTTGAGAGGTTTGGACAGGACTGGTTCACCATCAGTGTAAAGTTGCATATAATTAATATCAAAGTGTTCAAAATTATATGGATTTCTCACAACTGTTCCAGCAAAGGCTTCATTACGAACCATTCCAATGACAATACGTTTTGGTAATTGATCCAAAACATGTTATCTTTCACAAAAGGTTGAAATCTAGCGGGAATGGCTAAATTTTACATTCTTTTCTGGTAATAGGAAACTTGGCATGAGTTTTCATCAATGCATCTGTATGTCCTAGCTCAATATCTTGACAGTAGTAGGAAAATAAGGGTTCGAAAACAGGAAGTGACGTCATCAGCCCCCCTCCCCCCTCCCCCCTCCCCCCCAGGGCTAAAAAAATTTGAGGACCCCCCTCCCCCCCCTCCCCCCTCCCCCCTCCCCCCTCCCCCCTCCCCCCCTAGGGCTAAGAAAATTTGATGACCCCCCCCTAGGGCTAAGAAAATTTGACGATTTCAGCATAGCTATATGTTTCAGACCATTCTGAAGAACTTCAGTTTGTATGACCCCCCCCCCAGGGGTCGACTGTCATCGGTAAAAAAATCTGAGGACCCCCCCCCCCCTCGGGCTGAGAAAATTTTGTGATTTCTGCATAGTTATCCGTTTCACATCATTCTGCGCAACTTTTGTTTTCATGACCCCCCCCCTCTTACTTAAAATTGCCATAACTTTCGTTATAGTCAACCGGTTTGTATGAAAATTTCACTGTTTGATTCAGTTTTATGTAAAGTTTTGTCATAAAGTGGTCACAGGCTATTTGCGCAGCTGGCTGTATGCATAATGTAACATGCCGCCATTTTAACTGCGTAAAAAGTGAAAAAGTGTGATAACTTTCGTTAGAGTTGGTCGATTTCAATGAAAATTTCACCATTTGATTCAGTGTTATGTAAAGTTTTGTCATAAAGTAATCATGGGCTACTTGCGCAGCTGGCTGTGTGCATATTTATAGCATGTAGCCATTTTAACTTAAAACTGGCATAACTTTTGTTATACTTGACTGATGTACCTGTAAATTTCACTGTTTGATTCAGTTTTCTATCTAGTTTTGACATAGTCATGGGCTATTTGCACAGCTCGCTGTATGCATATTTATAGCACGTAGCCATTTTAACTTAAAACTGGCATAACTTTTGTTATACTTGACCGATTTACCTGGAAATTTCACTGTTTGATTCAGTTTTCTATCTAGTTTTGACATAGTCATGGGCTATTTGCACAGCTCGCTGTATGCATATTTATAGCACGTAGCCATTTTAACTTAAAACTGGGATAACTTTTGTTATACTTGACCGATTTACATGAAAATTTCACCATTTTGTTCAGTTATTTCTTGTGTTATTTCGCGGATGAATACCATTTTGGCTTGACCGCTAGATGTCTCTGCTGTGCAGCTCTACAACTGTATGTGAGACATTCTGCTGAGTCAGCAATTTTAACCAGTTTGAACAAGTTACACACCATATTTTGATTACATGTAAGTAGCATAAAAGCATGAGTGAAACATACATTTCAACCAGTGATAAATTCTGCTGAGTCAGCAATTTTAACAATTTTGAACAAGTTACACACCATACACCATCGAAGTAGTATACCTTTTTGTTCTGCTTGGACAAAATTTTTGTTTTTATGACTCTATGACATTATGTGACAACATGCGACTGTGACATTATGTGACTTTATGTAATCTATGACATTATGTGACTCTCTATGACTTTTTCTTTTTAACATAATAGTCATATTTCTATGTCTATTTTCACTATTATTATTATGCTAATATTTAATTAGTCATATTTCAATGGTTTTATTACAATAACCACACGCATACACAGCATAGGAATAAGTACATGAAAGGTCTCAGAGTGTGGGGAAACCAATCAATAAATTTCAGAGTGCACTCGTTCAGAGCGTGGGAACGATCAATAATGTTGTTGTTCAACATGTTCAACATGTTGTTGTTCAACATGTTCAACATGTTGTTGTTCAACATGTTCAACATGTTGTTGTTC
This sequence comes from Protula sp. h YS-2021, assembly GCA_949752745.1. Classification (NCBI taxonomy): domain Eukaryota; kingdom Metazoa; phylum Annelida; class Polychaeta; order Sabellida; family Serpulidae; genus Protula; species Protula sp. h YS-2021. The sequence continues at coordinate 44,100,477 of OX457026.1, read as the reverse complement.
AACATGTTCAACATGTTGTTGTTCAACATGTTCAACATGTTGTTGTTCAACATGTTCAACATGTTGTTGTTCAACATGTTCAACATGTTGTTGTTCAACATGTTCAACATGTTGTTATTCAACATGTTCAACATGTTCTTCAACATGTTCAACATGTTGTTGTTCAACATGTTCAACATGTTCTTCAACATGTTGTTATTCAACAAGTTGTTGTATATAAAGCTATGTTTAAAGACTTTCTCATCATTTGAATTGTGTAGG